>JAOWAZ010066651.1:0-25458 GCA_028565935.1 Goniobranchus fidelis
AAAAAGAAGAACGGGCGATTAAATAAACGTAGGGGAAAAGAGAGAGGGTAAAGATGAAAATCGCTCCAGGAATGCTTCGCAAGTCGGGAAACCAATATTCGGTCAGGTTTTTCCACCCAAACCAATTTCTCAGCGATGTTTGCAAAAGCCCCGAAAAGCCAAACATATCCGTATAGATGTACGCCATTACGTAAGAGGGAATGGCCAAGGGCAAGACCAGCATCCACTCAAAAAAACCACTTGCGGGAAAATCGAAATAGGTAATCAATCCGGCCGTAGCAACTCCCAAAACTCCGCTGAAAACACCTACCCCGAACACTACCCAAAAAGTGTTCAGAAGATAGTCGGTCAAAACGGTGCGGGATAAATGTTCCCAAGTTTCCGTGTTTAAACCGAATGAGATGTACACGATGCTTGCCAAGGGAAATACCAAGGCCAGCAAAACCAAAAATTCCAAGATTAATTGAAAAAACAGCGTATTCTTTCTCAAAACCTAATCTCTCCCGTGGTTTATCAAACATACGAAACGCAAAAATGCGAATAAAACCGGAAAGAGGTTTGCCGGATAGCGTTTTTTTATCGGTTTGCCGAAAAAATCAAAAAGGCTTGCGGCAAATTGGAAGCCTCGAAACCCAAAGCCCGGATAAGCGGAAACATTCTTTGGTTTTGGAATTTCGGCGGGGATGGGATCAAAATTGAAGAACGACAAAGGCATGAGGAAGGTTTTTGGCAAATTGGGTTGAGATTTTGTCAAAATCGTCAAAACCCGTATTCTCAGGTTGTTCCAACTTCGGTTGGGTATTTTGTCTCGGGCTCCACAAAGCTTTTGAAAATTTGGCTTTTTTTCATGAGTTCTTCATAGGTGCCGCTTTCAAGGATTTTGCCTTCATCAACCAAATGGATTACATCGCATTTTCGCACCGTGTTAATTCGGTGGGCAATCATGATGATTGTTTTCAGTCCGTGGATTTTTTCGATGGAATGCATCAGATTGCTTTCCGTGGCCAGATCCAGCGAGCTGGTTGCTTCGTCCAGAATCAAAACCTCGGGTTCACTGTACAGCGCTCTGGCGATGGCAATTCGCTGTTTTTGTCCGCCGCTCAGCTTGATGCCCCTTTCTCCCACCAATGTATGAAACCCTTCGGGCAGACCTTGTATAAATTCGGTGATATCTGCGATTTCGGCGACCTTTGCGATACGTGATTCATCTATTTCTTGGATGGTGAGGCCAAAACCGATATTTTCCAAAATCGTGGCGTCGATTAAATGCAGATCCTGCGAAACAAACGCAAGATTCTTTTGCCATTTTCTGATATCCTCCTCGGTTTTCAAATGTTTTCCATCCAAATAAAAGATTCCGGATTCGGGACGGATTAATCCCAGCAAAATGTTGATCAGCGTGGTTTTTCCACAACCGGTTTTTCCGACGATGCCCACCGAGTCGTTTTTTTTGATGGTCAAGGACAGTCCGCGGAGTTGTCGTTGTATCGTATTTGGATATTGAAAAGATACGTTTTCCAGCCTTATGTTGTCGGTGAAAGACATACTGCCCTCATTGGTGCTCGGGCTGGGAAGATCAATGCCCTTTGAGGCTCGCAATTGATCCTTGAGACTGTGGTAAGCGTTGATATTTGCTCTCAGAGAAGCAATGGCGTTGTAGATTTGTTGCATTTGCGGCAACATGCGGTAGCCGGCTATGGCATAAAGGGAAATCAAGGGAAATATGTCCGAAGTGCGGCTCTCCCGGAGAATGAAATAGAAACAAAGCAGAATCAAGCTTCCGAAGGCGACGGTTTCGATCAGGTATCTGGGCAAAACGCCGTACAGAGTTTGGCGTGCTTCCGCAAACGCTAAACCTTGAGTGGGGGTATCCAGTTTTTCCATTTGCGTTCTTTCCAACCGATATACCTTGATTTCCCTGAAGCCGTGTACAGATTCGATGATGGCTCTATTTACTTTTGTATAACACTCGCTGATGATTCGGCCGCACTCGGTCATTTTCGCTTTGAGCGTCTTGTAAATACTCAAGTAACTGATAAAGAAAATGAGAAAAATTCCCAGAGTGGTTAAAGGGCTGATCCAAATCAAACCCAAGAATATAAAAGCCAAAACGCATATTTTTGAATTAATGCTCATGAACTGTAGAATGACGCCGCTGAGCAATCGGGAAATCTGTTGGGTGTGGTTTCGGATAATCGCCGAACTGTGTTGCGAGGAGAAAAAGACGAAGTTTTGGCTCAGGTAAAATTTGAATAATTGACGAGTGAAGTGAATTTTTGCTTTGGAAACAAACAAATGCATGGCCCAAATGTTCAGCGCATTCAAAAAATTGCTGAGAACCATCAACGAGAGAAAAACGCTTCCGGTGAACAACAAAAAAGATTCGGGGGCATCAAAATGGAGGAATTCGTGGATTTTTGCAAAATAGAAGTTTTCGCTGATCAAATCGGGATTGGAAAGAACGGCGATGAAGGGCATGACGGAGGCAATGCCGAGGATCTCCAACAAACTGACCGCCAAAATTAGCATTTGGAAGAGAATCAGCTTTCTTTTATGGTTTGCGGAGAAAATCGAAAAGATTTCGAAAAACAGACGGACGTATTTTTTCATGAAAAAAATAGAAGAAACGGAAGCCTCAGAAGGTGTTGAAAATACGGTCTCCCGCATCCCCCAATCCGGGAATGATGTAAAAGTTTTCGTCCAGCTTTTCGTCCAGGGCGGCAAGGTATATTTCCACCTCGGGATGTGCGGTTTGGATATTCCGAACTCCTTCTTGCGCACCGATGACGGACAACAGGGAGATTTTGCGGACGTTTTTTGACTTCAATTTTTCAATGGTTTTGACCGCGCTTCCTCCGGTAGCCAACATCGGATCCAAAATAAAAGACTGCCTGAGTGCCGTGTCCCGAACAAATTTTTGGTAATACTCCGTTGGCAGGGCATTGGATTCGTCCCTTTGAATTCCAATCATGCAAACTTTGGACAGAGGCATCAGTTTCAAAAAACCGTCTACCATTCCCAAACCGGCTCTGAGTATGGGCACAACCATCGGCTCATTGTCGTCAACCGCCTTCACGTCAATTTCGCAACCCATCCAGCTTGGGACTCTTTTATCCCTCAAAACGGAGTTTCGAGTGGCTTCGTAGGCCAATATGAAAGAAATTTCGGTAACGATTTCCCTGAAGTCCTTGGCTGAGACTTTGATGTTCCGAAGCAGGCCGGTTTTGTGTTCAAGTAAAGGATGGCGTACCAGATTGAGACCCATGTAATTCCTCTTTTAATTAAGGTTTTTGAAAATGGTTTCTTTCAATGCGTCCAAGGGAACCCGTTCCTGAGCGGTGGTATCTCGGTGACGGATCGTAACCGATTTGTCCTCCGGGGTTTCGAAATCGACTGTTATGCAAAAAGGCGTTCCGATTTCGTCTTGTCTTCGGTACCTTTTGCCGATGCTTCCCGTTTCGTCAAATTCCAAGGGAAAATCCGTAGCCAGATCATCGGCGATTTTTTCTGCTTGTTCTTTAAGTTTTTTGGAAAGCGGCAGAACCGCCACTTTGACCGGTGCAATGGCGTGATGCAACTTCAAAACGGTTCTCGTTTCGCCGTCCACGCAATCCGATTCATAGGCCGAACAGAGAATGGCCAACAATAAACGATCCACTCCCAAGGAAGGCTCTATCACGTGCGGAAGAATCTTCTCGTTGGCATTTGTGTCAAAATAGGTCAAGTCTTTCTTGGAGTGGTTTTGGTGCTGGGTCAAGTCATAATCGCCTCGATGAGCAATCCCCCATAACTCCCCCCAACCAAAGGGAAAGCTGAATTCGATGTCGGTGGTGGCTTGACTGTAATGGGAAAGCTCCTGTTGGGAGTGTTTTCGTTTTTTCAGCAACTCGGGCTTGATGCCGATTTCCAACAACCAGTTGAAACAGAAATCCTGCCAAAATTCGAATTTTTCCAACGATTCATCGGGACGGCAAAAATACTCCAACTCCATTTGCTCAAACTCTCGCGTTCTAAAGATGAAGTTTCCCGGGGTGATTTCGTTCCTGAAAGATTTTCCAATCTGCCCGATTCCGAACGGAAGTTTTTTTCGGGAAGTTGTTTGGGCATTGCGAAAATTCACAAAAATCCCCTGTGCCGTTTCCGGTCTGAGATAAACCACCGCAGAGGATTCCTCGGTAACGCCCTGAAAAGTTTTGAACATCAGGTTGAATTGCCTGATTTCGGTAAAATCGGCCACCCCGCAATGAGGGCATTTAACGCCCAACGCCTTTATTTTTTCTTCAAGTTCCTTGTTGGAGAGACCTTCCACCGATTCTCCTTGGTTTTTGCCGCTCATGGCGTTTTCCAGCAACTTGTCCGCACGATGTCTGGTTTTGCAGTTTCGACAGTCCATCAGGGGATCGGAAAATCCACCGAGGTGTCCCGAGGCTTCCCAAGTTTTGGGGTTCATTAAAATGGCGGAATCCAATCCCACCACGTCTCGGCGTTTGGTGATGAAAGAGTTCCACCACAGTTCCTTGATGTTCCTTTTCAACTCCACGCCCAACGGGCCGTAATCCCAAGAGTTGGCCAGTCCGCCGTAAATTTCCGAGCCGGGGAAAACAAACCCCCTTCGCTTCGCCAAAGAAACAATCTCTTCGATGCCGTATTCAGTCATTTGAGTGGTTTTCTAAATATTCTTGTTTGCAAATCCGCAAAGCGGGGTGATTGAACAGCTTTGGCAATCGGGTTTCCTTGCTTTGCAAACGTATCTCCCGTGAAGAATCAGCCAATGATGCGCATAAGGCAAGGCCCACTTGGGCAAAATTTCCAACAGGGCTTTTTCGGTGGATTCGGCGGTTTTTGTTTTCACCAGCCCGATTCGGTTGGATACGCGGAAAACGTGGGTGTCCACGGGAATGGTTTCCGCTCCGTAGGCCACGTTCATCACCACCCCGGCGGTTTTAACCCCCACCCCCGGAAGTTTTTCCAATTCTTCCCTCGTGGCGGGAATTTTTCCCTGATATTGCTCCGTCAAAATCAAGCAGGTTTTGGCGATGTTGGCAGCCTTTGAATTGAAAAGACCTATGGATCTGATAAACGGGACAATACCTTCCGTGCCCAGTTCCGCCATGTTTTTGGGTGTGGGCGCTTTTTCGAAAAGCGCGGGCGTAACCTTGTTGACCGAAACATCCGTTGCCTGAGCACTGAGCATCACCGCAACGAGCAACTCAAAATGATTGCGGTACCAAAGCTCGGTTTGGGGCTTTGGGTTGGCGTTGCGGAAGATACGGAAAATTTTGCCGATTTTTTTTTTATCCATCCACCAGCATGGTTTGGTGGATGCATCTCAAGGCCTGCAAGGAATCTTTCTCCTCTATGACGCAGGAGATGTTAATTTCTGAAGCACCTTGCGAGATCATTTCGATGTTGATGCCGTTTTCCGCCAAGGTGGTGAAAAACTTCCCCGCCATCCCTTTTTTCCGCTTCATTCCAATGCCGACCAAACTCAGGATGGACATTTCCCCGTTTACTTTTACCTGCCCGTAAGCTTCCAGATCCGCCAAAATTTCCGAATCCAAGGTTCCTTTTTTGACGGTCAGCGAAATATTCACCTCAGTGGTGGACAGCAAATCCACCACCACCCTGTGCTTCTTGAAAACATCGAAAACCTTGGCCATGAACCCGTAAGCCATCAACATGCGGTTGGAAAAAATGTTGACGACTTCGATTTCCTTTTTACAGGTAACCGCCGCGGGTTTGTCCTTGGCGGTTTCGCATTCCCCTGAGGGAACGATTACGGTTCCGGGTTCTTCGGGTTTGAAAGTGTTGACAATTCGCACCGGCGTGTTGGCGCGCGCAAGGTGTTCCAACGTAAACGGATGCAATACCTCCGATCCGTAGTAGGTCAATTCCGAAGCCTCCTCGGGAGTGATGGAAGGCAATACGTAAGCCCCGGGCACTTTGTTGGGATCGGCGGAAAAAATGCCGTCCACCTCTTTCCATATTTGCAATTCCTTGGCTTTTAGTTTCACCGCAAGCAGGGCTGCGGTCAAATCGGTGTAACCCCTACCCACGTGCTCTATAATCCCGCCCGGAACGTGCCCGAAGAATCCCGTTACCACCGGCACCTTGCCGCCGCAGGCGGAAATCCGATCCTGCATCCGGTTTTTCAATTCGCCGAAAAAATGAGGATTCAATTCCTCAAAATTGAAATCGACCACGTCCTCCAAATTGACGTATTCGGCGTCAACGCCTTTTGAGTTCAGAATGGCGGTCAAAATCAGTGCGGAGAGTTTTTCGCCGTTGCTGATAATAACGTCTTCCGAGCGGCTCGTTACTTCTTCGATGATTTGAATCGCCGAAAGAAAGGATTTCAGGTGTTTGACGATTTTATGGATTTCGTCTTTAAGCCATTCCTTGATGTTTTGGGGGATTTCGGATGAATTTACTATGCTCAAATGGTCTTCTTCGACCATATCAATAATTTTGGCGTAGGCTCCCTTTTTTTTGGCTTCTTCCTTGGCCGCCATCAACCTGCTGGTGGTGCCTTTTTGTTTGTCATAGCTGCTGACGGCGGAAACAACTGCCACAACCTTGAATCTCTCGGCGTGGTCTTTGATGATGTTGGCCACGCAGTCCATTCGTTCCGAACGTCCCAAACTGGTACCGCCGAATTTTTGTACCAAATATTCCATTTTTCAGCCTTTTTTCCGTTCAAAGTGTTTCATAAAATCAACCAAGGCCTCGACCGAGGCCAAACGCACCGAATTGTACAACGAAGCCCGCAGACCTCCGACCGCCTTGTGACCTTTCAGAAAATGAAGCCCCGCTTGTTCCGCTTCCCGAAGAAACTCCGGCTCCAAGTCGCGGTTTTCGATGTTGAAAACCACGTTGGCCTTGGATCGGTGGGGGGGGTGAACCCCGTTTTGATAAAAATCGGTGGTGTCGATAAGCTCGTAAAGCAACTCCGCTTTCTTCCCGTTTTCCACCGCAATCGCCTCAACCCCACCGATCCCGCTCAGCCAATCGCAGTAAAAAGCGGTAACGTAAATGGCGAAGGTATTCGGGGTGTTGAACATCGAATCAAAATCGGCGTAGGTTTTGTACATCAGCAAATCCAAATCATCGGGTCCCGCCTCCACCAGTAAATCCTCGCGGATAACGGCAAAGCCCATGCCCGAAACTGCGAGGTTTTTTTGCGCTCCCCCGTAAACTAAACCGAATTTCTCAATTGGAAAAGCCCGTGAAAAAATATCCGAGGAGGCATCGCATAACAAGGGGACTTGGGTATCGGGAAAATCGGGATACTGGGTGCCGTAAATCGTGTTGTTGGAGGTGAGGTGCAGATAGGCGTAATCCAACGAGGATGGATTCAGATTCGAGTAATCGGGCAACCTTTGATAGCCCGAGGCTTCACCCGACAAAAGAATATCGATTTTTCCGATTTTGCCTGCCTGAACATAGGCTTTTTTCGACCAAACCCCTGTGTCCAAGTACGCCCCTTTTTTTCCGTTTTTCAGAAAGTTATAGGGAATCATGGCGAATTGCAGGCTGGCCCCCCCGTGCAGAAAAAGCACCCGATAATTTTCGGGAAGTTTCATCAGGCTTCGGATGCCATCCAACGCCGCTTCATAAATTTTGAAAAACCGAGGGGAACGATGGCTGATTTCAATGGCGGAAAAGCCTTGTCCGCAAAAATCGGGTAATTCTTCCGCCAATCTGGCCAAAACCTCGTCGGGCAGTTTGGAGGGACCGGCACTGAAGTTATGGCTCCTTTTCATTTCCGTCTTCTATCCCTGATGGCTTGGATGCGGTAGGGCAGGGCGTTCAGTTTGATAAATCCGATGGCGTCGCTGATTCGGTAGTTGCCCTGATCCCTTTCCATCGAGGCGATGTCTTCGTCGTACAGACTGTACGGGGACTTTCGTCCGGTGATCGTTACATTGCCTTTGTAGAGTTCCAGACGGACAGTGCCCGAAACGTTCTTCTGGCTGTTACGGATCAATTCCAGCAAGAGCTTGGTGGAAGGCGTGAACCAAAAGCCGTTGTAAACCGTCTTGGCAAAACGGGGCATCAGCGATTCCTTTAGTTCCAATACGTCCCCCGTCAACGTGATTGATTCGATGGCGCGATGGGCGTGCATCAGCACCGTGCATCCCGGGGTTTCGTAAACCCCTCTGGATTTCATCCCCACAAAGCGGGTTTCCACGATGTCAATCCTGCCCACGCCGTTTTCCCCGGCGATTCGGTTTAATTGGTCAACCATGTCGGCAGGCGATAAACTGGATCCGTTTAACCTTACCGGAACCCCATCTTCAAATTCGATTTCAATTTCGGTGGCGCAATCGGGTGCCTCCTGCGGGGATTTGGAAAGCTCAAACATATCCGCTCTGGGTTTTTCCCAGGGATCCTCCAACATCCCGGCTTCAAAACTGATGTGCATCAAATTCTCGTCAGAACTCCAAGGCGTGTCGGCGGTGGCTTTTACGGGAATCCCGTGGGATTGGGCATAGGCTATAAGCTCGCTTCGGCCTGGATATTGGGAATAAAATTTTTCCTCCTTCCAAGGAGCAATGATGTTGATGGAAGGCTCCAGACACAAATAACCCATTTCAAAGCGCACCTGATCGTTGCCTTTGCCCGTGGCTCCGTGAGCCACGGAACCGGCGTTGAACCTTCGGGCGCATTCAATCTGTTTTTTTGCAATCAACGGCCTGGCCAAGGAAGTCCCCAATAGATAGGTGCCTTCGTACACGGCGTTCATTTGCAGGGAAGGGAAAATGTATTCGGAAACAAATTCCTCGCGCACGTCTTCTATAATTACCTCGGTCGCACCGGCTTTTTCCCCTTTGCGTTTGATTTCATCCAAATCTTCCACCTGCTGTCCCAAATCCAGACACAGGGCAATGACTTCATGTCCTTCTTCCGCCAACCATTTGACGATTACGGAAGTATCCAAACCTCCGGAGTAGGCCAGCACAACTTTATTTTTATCCATTAATTCAAGTTCGAGAAATTAAATATGATTGTTAAAGGTTTCGGGTGCCTTCGAGAAACCGGTTTCGGTTTAAACAATGAGTCAATCAAGTCCGCAACGGGATTGATAAAAAATACTCGGCAAAATCGGTGTGAAGACTGCTTGTTTATTCGGCTTAAATCGCCAATGCGGAACAGGGATGATGAGTCTTGGGATTTGGTGGTCCGCCGGGAATCCGGTTTTTCTCAAGGTCGATGAATTCAAAATCGGGTTTCGGCTCAAAAACATTGGGTTCAATGCCTTCAAGTTTTTCCACCGCCGCTTTGACGGCCTGTTCAGATTGATCAATCCCAATCCACCGCCTGCCAAGCCGTTGGGCGGATTTCAAAGTGGTTCCGGAACCGCAAAAACAGTCCAAAACGATGCTTCCGGGTTTGGAAGAAGTACGGATAATCAAATCCAGCATCTCGGAATTTTTCTCGGTGGGATAAACCGTGTACTGAGGATCCTTGTATTCCCAAATATCCTGAACCCTTTTGCCTTCCCGCTCATCGGCGAAAATAATCTTTCTCGGGTTTCCCGTTGACGACCACTCAAGCAAACCTTCTTGATCCCATTTCTCCAGTGTATCGACATCGGTTCTCCAGTGCCTCCCTTTCGGGGGCTTTACGCCTTTAAAAGGCAAGTTTGATTTGCCGTTTTCGGTTTCTCCGGGCGCATGGATGGGAACGGTCGTATACCTTCTGCCGCAACCATCCGTCTTTGGAAACAACCTTTCCAAGTCTTTCCCGCTGTATTTTTCCCTTGGCTCGTTCCAGATAGGTTTGGAAGATTTAGTGTAAAAAAGAATCAGATCCTTAACATTGCCGTAGCCAAGCCTGTTAAAATTTTTGGGATTGCATTTCACCCTCGTAATGTCATTTCTAAAATTCTCCATCCCAAATACCCCGTCCATCATAACTTTGACATAATGGCCAACTTTATAATCGGTATGCAGGTAAATCGAGCTTTTTCTGAGAGCAAGCTCCTCAACAGAAGCAACCTTTCTCTCAAAAATTCGATAAAGTCTTTGCCGACAAGCCTATCCGAATAAGCGACATCCCCCTTTCTTGAATTGCTGATCGTGGAAGCCCTGCCTTCGGAAACGGTGAAACGGTTCTTGGTGGCGAAAGGAGGGTCAATGTACACCAGATCGACTTTGCCTTTCAGCTTTTTCGAGTTCAAAACAAAATCTAAAGCCGGAAGATTTTCCCCCTTTATCAACAAGTTTTTCATTAGACTGCCCGAGTATTTTTTGAACCGTACCAAAATTTGGTTTCGCAACCCCGGCATAAGTCAATTCATCCTCGGTTTTTGGCCAACGGTGAAAAATGCGGATTTACGCATTGATTATTAGTCTTTTAAAATCAGTTCGTTCAAGTCGGAAAATGAGATTTTCAATGCGCCTGCGTTTGGCTTCGCATTTGTTTTTTAACGCCGTATAGTAAAGTTTGGATATATTTTGTTCCACGTTTCGTCAAAAACAGATTGGATTTTTACGATTCTTGCATCAATCCCCGGAGACGATGAATTAATTTGTGTGCGCAACGATGCCCTGCTACCTTAAAAACAATATATTTTCACGTAAATTATTGATATGATTTCATTTAAAATAAAATCATGGTTATGAATAAAGATAGAATTACAAATTTTGGATGGGTGGTTTCCAAGCCGTCATGAAAAGGAGATTCCAAATTAAGGGCGGCTTTGTTTTGGGTTTTGCCGGACCAAATGAAAGAAAAGACTTTGCCTCATTTTCAACATCGGCGACTTGTGTAGGGAAAACTCTCTTTGGCGGTTGTGATTCTTTCGGCGCTTTTCTGAGAACGGCTGGATTCACGGCTTTTTTCATTGCCTTTTCCGTCATCCCTTTTTCCAATATCCATGCGCAACTCGTCCAATACGAATGGGAGAGTATTTTTTATGCCAATTTTGGGGACGATAAGACCGATTACCTTGCGTTTGCCAAAAACATGACCTACTCGAAACCCGCTTTCGCCGATATTGACAACGACGGGGATCAGGATTTGTTTTTGGGGGACAAGGACGGCATGATTTCGTTTTTCGAAAATGTCGGGGATTCGTCCAAACCCAAGTTTGATTTGGTTACCCAGCAACTGATGGCCAGAATCCCCGTGAATCCCGAATCCACCGATAAAAAGGGAACTCCGGTGCTGTCCAAAATCGATGTGGGGACTTATTCCGCTCCGGTTTTGGTGGACATTGACCAAGATCGGGATTTTGATTTGCTTATCGGAAACGAAGCGGGAAAACTTTCGCTGTATAAAAACACGGGCAACAACACGGGTTTTCGATTTTTGTTGGAATCCAATGATTTTTTCGACATTCAAGTGGGGGAAAGGATTACGCCTACCACCATTGACGTGAACAATGACCGGCAACCCGACCTGATTTTGGGAAACGCGGCGGGGGAACTCTGGCTCGTTTTGAACACCGGCTTGGGCGAGGATTCGAAGTTCACCGCCAAACCCAAGAAAATAGGGCAAATCGCCGACGGCTTCAATTCGGCGCCTTCAATTATCGATTGGGACGCTGATGGGGACATGGACATTATTTCAGGCCAGAGGGAGGGTCATCTGATTTATTTCGAGAACATCGGTACGTTTTTGGAGCCCGAATGGGATCTAACCAATGACTTTTTTCAGGGTATCGATGCGGGCGGGGAGTCTGCGCCCTTTTTCGTGGATTTGAACGGTGATGAACTGTTGGACGTGGTGATTGGCAACATCAACAACTACATTCCCTTTTTCGAAAACCGAACCTATTTGGAAGAAAGAACCTTCTGGAGTATCGATACCAACCTGACCCGCTTTTGGCAAATGATTATCAGCGGAGAACGCGCAATGATGACGGCGGGCGACTTGAACAACGACGGAAAAACGGATTTGCTTTTCGGCAAGGCTTCCGGAGAGATTCTTCTCTACTACAATCGGGGTTTTGAAAACAAAACGGCCCGCCTGGAAATGATTTCCGAAAACCTGTTCAGCAATATCAACCAGAGAAATCCCTCTCCCGAATTGGCCGACATGAACGGCGATGGGTTAATCGACATCGTGATTGGAAATTCCACCGGAAACCTTGGTTTTTTCCAAAATCGGGGTACCGAAACCGAACCCAAATGGGAACTGGAAGAACCGAATTTCGGCAATGTCTTTGTCAAGGGCAACGTGTCCCCGCGTTTCAGCGATGATGACAATGACGGTGATTTGGATATGTTTCTTTCTTCCTCAGAAGGAAAATTGTTTTTTTTCCGCAACAAGGGCAACCCCGTTATTCCGGAGTTTGTGGAGGAAAAATTTATTTACGATTTGGAGGAAATCGGTTTCAGCGATGAAACCACTCTGGGTTTCGTTCATTGGAACCTCCTCAACCGGAATGAGTTGAAAATCGGAACCAAGAGCGGGGAAATCTTCACGGTATCCAGAAAAATTTTTGAGGAAAACATCCAAGTCGAGCTTAGCGACGGTCGAACCATCCCCATCAAGCTTCCCGTTTCCAAGTTCAAGGGCTGGGACTTCGACAACAAATTGGGGCTGGTGAACCCTTATTTTTTGGATTTTGACGGAGACGGCCCGGCGGATTTTTTTCTGACCACGGAAAACGGCTCTACCCTCTTTTACAGGCAGACCAACGCCACCAAACTGAATGACGAGGAAATCCTGAGACTTAACCAAGAATGGCTGAATGAGGAACGAAAAAAAATAAACAAAACCATCGACAAACGTTCGCTGGTCATCGATCCCGTATTCGAACCAACGGATTTGAAGATTCTGGGCAAGAATTACCGGAGGCCCGTTCCAGTTTTCGGGGATTTGGATGACGACGGGGATCAGGATCTTCTTCTAGGCACCCATTTCGGGCAATTGAAAATTTTCTGGAATCAGGGAACCCCAAATGTATGGCTGTTTGACGAAACGGGTGTCACGGACGTTCCCCTGAGCGAGAAACACTACAACATCTCACCGATCCTTTACGACTATGATCAAGACGGGGACCAAGACATCATATTCGGCAACGAAGCTGGCAGAATTGTTTATATGGAAAACCGGGGAGATCGAAAAAAACCCAAATTCGTGCAGGACATTTCCAAATTCAACGGCTTCAGGGGGGGGACCAACGCCTTTCCCACCATTTTCTCGCCGGATGTCGGAACGGAGCCCAAATTGTTGATCGGGAACATCACGGGTGAATTGCTTCTGAGCGAAATCAACGCAACCGGTCCCGTCAGAAAATTCAGAATCACCGACAACAGTTTTTTGAATTTGGATGTGGGATTGGCTTCAACCCCCAAATTCCTTGACCTGAACAACGATCGATCCAACGAAATTGTCATGGGTGCCGATGACGGGAATTTACTGATACTCCAAAAGCAGTTGGGAGGCGAAGGTTATCAATGGAAAAACCGCGATGAATTCAAGCCGAAATACCAATTTCCCAAAGGCATTTTTCCGGAAACCGTGGATCTGGACGGAGACGTTGATGTGGATTTGGTGGTTGGGGTCGATTCCGGACAATTGCTGTTTTTCAGAAACAACGCTTTCTTCGAGGAAGAAGGACAGGAAGAAGGACAGGAAGAAGAACAGGAAGAAGAACAGGAAGAAGAACAGGAAGAAGAACAAAACGATGATTTAACCAACCCATGAAACTCATAATAACGAAGATGCCAAAAGCGTTTTTTCAGGCGTTTCTCCTATTTGCTTCGACCGTTGCCGCGGTTCTGGTTTTTCCGGACAAAAGCCTCTACGCACAGGAAAAAAAGACATTCATCAACAAGCTGGTTGCGGGCTATGACGAAGTGGAGCACAATACCCATCAGCTGTTTGAGGTGCAGGTTGAAAACCAAGACATCGCCGATCGAAAAATCCACGTCAAGTTGAGCGTGGAGTCTTCAACCGGCGAGACCGTCTTTGAAGACCGGCAAAACGCAACCGTAAAGGGGTTTACTATTCACAACCTCATTTTTTCCATGAAGGTGCGCAAAGACCTCTACGGTTTTTTTGTCGTTCGGGCCTACCTTTACGATTCCAAACAAAACAAGTTGTTGGATTCAACCAACCGCGAGGGCATGGTTTCCTTCGTTACCGAGGGTTACACGGGCAAAAGGCCCAGCTTGGCGGAAATCCAACGCATATACCAAACTATTTCCGGCGAAGGCAAAGGAATTGAGAAAGCAACGAAAAACTCGTCCAAGCTGAATTTCGGCGAAGAGATTAACCAGCCTGAGCTGATTGTCAAAAACGTGGAGTTTCTCAAAAGGACGGTGATCCGCGGCGAGCAACTTTCCGTCCGATTCGACATCAAAAACGAAGGGGGTGCGATTGCCCGAAACGTGGAGTTTGAGGTTTACATCCTCATTGAATTCAAGCTGAAAAATAAACCCAGCCGTCCCATGCATCAATCGACGGCCAACATACTGGCTCCCGGCGAAACCAAAAATATCCTAATTCCCTTTTTTCTGGAGGAAACCGATTTGCTCGGAAAATATTACGCCGTGGTGGTGGTGGATCCGGCCGATAAATTGCGGGAAATTAACGAGGAGAACAATCAGGTAAGAAGCAAGGATTTCTTCAATTTCACGGACATCCGTTTGTTGAATCCCGAAAGCGAGGTTTCGCTGGATATCACCCAAGGCATCACGTTCAACTGGGAAAGCGAGAAATTCAATATGTTCTATATTCAGATTTCCCCGGTTCAGGATTTTACCGATCCGGATTTGATTTTGCGTATTCCCAAAGGGAACCTGATCGCCCAGAAAAGCCTTTCCACCATTTCGGGTGAGGAATTGATTTCGCTGAACAACCTGAACAAACTCAATACGGACAAATT
Organism: Goniobranchus fidelis; assembly: GCA_028565935.1. NCBI lineage: Eukaryota > Metazoa > Mollusca > Gastropoda > Nudibranchia > Chromodorididae > Goniobranchus > Goniobranchus fidelis. The sequence continues at coordinate 14,846 of JAOWAZ010066651.1, forward strand.
TTTTTGGAGGGTAATCGGTTTTGACGATAACCGCCGCCAAAGCATTTCCCATGTGGAAGCCTTCTATATTTCCAAAAAATAAAATTCCTGATTTGTCGTTGCCGGCCGTTATTTGGCAACCCTTCCCAAATTCGGAATTTTGTAAATGGGGATTGAAAAATTTGGCGCAATGGGTTCTGTTAGTGGCTGTTTTTGTCGTCTTGCTTTCCCCTAGGCGGGATATTCACCCGAACCCGTAAAACAGCCCTCTGTCCGCATTATGATCAAAGTTGCTTCTTTCAACGTTAATGGAATCCGCGCAAGACTCGGTCTTTTGCTGGAGTTTCTGGAAACGCACTCCCCGGATTTGGTGGGATTGCAGGAAACCAAGGTCACGGATCAGGAATTCCCGGCCGAACCTTTGGCCGATCTGGGCTATGAACTGCTGATTCACGGCCAAAAAACCCATTACGGTGTTGCCAAGCTTTCCAAAAAAAGCCCGGCGGACAGGCAAACGGGGTTGGAAAAAGACGAACCGAATGAACAAAAAAGATTTGTGTATGCGTCCTACCCTTTGAAAAACGGTCAAAAGCTTCATGCAATCAACGCTTACTTTCCACAGGGGGAAAACCGAAAACACCCGGCAAAATTCCCCCACAAGCAACGCTTTTACGAACGCTTGCAGGAATTCGTACGCAACGGATTTTCATCTTCGGATTTCGTTTTGATCATGGGGGATTTCAACATATCGCCCACGGACAAGGACGTGGGAATCGGCGAGAAAAATGCCGCGCGTTGGTTGAAGGAAGGCAAATGCTCTTTTTTGCCCGAGGAAAGGGAATGGTATCAAAGGTTTTTCGAGGCGGGTTTCCACGATACCTTTCGTCTCTTCCATCCCGAATCGGCGGATACATTCAGTTGGTTCGATTATCGAAGCAAGGGCTTTGATGACGACCCCAAGAGGGGTCTGAGAATCGATCACATTCTCGTTACCGAAGCCCTGCGCAATCTTTGCACCGGCTGCACCGTTGATTATGAGACCAGAGCTAAGCCACAACCGTCCGATCACTGTCCCGTCATCGCCGACTTTGATTTGGAATGGTAACTTGATTCACAATATTGGACAAAGGAACCTTATGAAAATCATCGCCCCCCTCTTGTTTTTTTTGGCAATCCTGTCGAGTGCGGGAGTTTTTGCCAAATCAAAAAATCCTTGGATTCAACGCAGCTTTGAAATCGGGAGCAACGATTCGTGCACCGGAAGCCCGTTTGACGGGGATTTGATTATACCTTCCCACATGAATTTCGTGGCCTTTGCCGATGCCCCCGTTAGCCTTTACATCAAGAATCAAAACGGAGCTTTGCTGAAATCGTCTTACAGCCCCGGAAGAATGATCAACATTTCTTTTGTGGCCATGGAGCCTTTCAGTTTGCTGATTTGCCGCGTGTACAATCCCCAACCGCAACAGAACAACCCCCAACCCAACCAACAGGGCGGGCAGGCCCAACAGCAAACGCAAAATAACCAGCCGCCCGTGCAAATTTTCATTTCTTCCAACTGATCTTTGAAAAGAACCCCGGTTCAGAAACTCGCCCTTTTCATCAGCACTGTTCGACACCTGACCGGACTCGATCAAACCCAAGGCCGTTTCGAACCCCAATCCTGCGGCATTGATACCCGCCATGTTTGCCACCGTCCCGATAATTCCGAAGGGTTTGTCAAAGTTCGCTTTTTGATCAAAGGCCCCCCATCGGGCACAAGGGTGCTTTTGGTTCACGGAACCCCTGGCAAAGCCGAAAACTGGTTGCCTCTTTTTGAAAAAATCCCTCCGGACATGGAAATGGTTGCGGTGGATCGCCTTGGTTTCTCTAAAAGCGAACCTAAATCCGCCATGCCATCCTTCGAATCGCAAATCAGGTCTTTGGAACCCCTTTTGAACGTTTCGGGCGGGAGAAAAGTGATCTTGGTCGGACACAGCATGGGCGGTGCTTTGATTGCTTTGGCGGCATTGCTTTTCCCGCATAAAATCCACGGCCTTCTCATTTTGGGAGGAGCCTTGGATCCGGATTTGGAGGAGGTTTTCCCGATCCAGAGAATCGGGAAAAAATTGGGCTTTCTTTTGCCCCGCCCCATCCGAAATTCCAATTTGGAATTGATTGAGTACGAACGGGAACTGAGAAGATTCACCGACAGGCTCGGGGAAATCCGCCAACCCGTTATCGCAATCCACGGTACCGATGATCGCCAAGTCCCACACGGCAACCTTGACTTTATAGCAAGAAGCTTTACGGGAAGCGTGCACGGCGAAATGCTGACCTTGGAAAAAGAATCCCATTTTTTGATCGATACCCAAGCGGAACTGATTTGCGACAAACTCCGTTTTTTGGCGGACTTGGCCACCGAAAAACCCTTTGTGCGGAACAGATGAATGTTTGAACATCGGATATTCGCATTTGAACCCCCCTGATCGGGCTTCGGCCGCATCGCCTTTGCGTCCCCAAACATCCGGTTTTTTGTGGAATGCACGGCCAAAAACCGAATTTGCGAAACCCAACCGGGGCTGCACCGACACCGAAAACCAAAACTCGCACATCGATAACCGTTGCCGCGAAATCCTAACCTTGATCCCTTACTCAAAGCACTATGAAGAAACTATTTTTGGACGTGGACGAAGTCATCCTGTCCTTTGAAACCAAATTCTTCGCCTGGGCCAACCGCAAATTGGGCTTGGGGGATTTTTTTTCTCCCCAAAAACCGATCCGAAACCACATTGAAGAATTTGGGCACGTGGATTTCAGCCGCTTGGATCGGGAGTTTGTCGATTCCGAGGAGTTGTGCGATCTCCCCCCGATTGTCAACGCCTCGGATTTCAATTCCCTGACCACGGCCTACCAAACCTATCTGGTTACCAACCTTCCCGAATCGGTCATCCACAAACGAATCAAAAATCTGGAAAAGTTGAATTTACGTTACGATGAGATATTCTGCGCGGGCATCCATAAGTACGGGAATCCCGACATGCCTTTTAAATCGGACATCATCAAATCCAAATCGAATCCCGGCGAAAAGATATTTTTTCTGGACGACCTTCCGGAAAACTGCATGGAAGTCAAAAAAAACATCCCCGAAGCCCGGGTTTTCCTGATGGCTCACTCCACCAACGAGAACCAACCGGAGGAAACCGAACACTGGAAAAAAATCCACGCCTGGGCGGATTTCTGCCAAATCGTTAGGCAAGCTTAGCCCCTTGCCACGGGTTGAGGCAGAATATTTTTACGCTCCAGCAAGGCAGGACTGTTGGTTTTCGCATGAATCAAAAACCGGAGAAACGAATGACGGCGGCAAGCAAATGCTTTTCACTGTATTGTTGCCAAACCGCTTTTTTCTTTTCCGCGGAAAAATCACCCAAACCTTTTTTTGACCGTCCGCATGAACAAAGTTCTGATTGAGATCAGCGTCTATTGGTGGAACGCCGAGGCCCAATATGCGTTCAATCTGGGTTTGGCTTTGCGTGAAAAAGGCTGTGAAATCCGCTTCTTTACCGAGAGAAACTCCCTGATCAACTTCAGGCTTCGGGATGCGGGTTTTGAATGGAGCGAAGCCGGCCGAAAGCAATTGTTGGGCAAGTTGCGAACGTTGAAAACAACCTTGGAAGAACACTCCGTCCACACGGTGTTCTCATTCAGCAGTAAACTCCACCCCCTGTTTTACATCCTGAAAAAACTGCGGAGCAGGCCTTTTCGTCTCGTTCGCGTCAGGGCCAACGCCAAAATGCCCAGAAATCATTTTTTGAACCGAATTCTTCACGAAAAGAACGGTGCCGACCATTTTGTCTGTGCCAATGCAAAAATTCTCCAAGGTATTCTCCGCCTGGGGCGCGATCGCCGAACGGCCTCTGTGGTTTATTACGGTACGCCGCCGTTGCCGGCCGGCCGGCCTTCCGAAAAAGAAAAAATATTCAAACGTTTGGGCTTGCCCGAAAATACCAAACTGATTTGCATGGTGGGCAGGAACCAAAGGATCAAAGGCCATTTTGAACTGATTGAAGCCCTGCTGGTGCGGGGAGATGCGGATCCTTTCCGCTACCTGTTTTTGATCAAGGATTTGGAAGAATTTCCGGAGGAACTTAAAGCACTGAGAAACGAGTTGAAAAAACTGCCCGCGGACAAGGTGAAAATTTGCGGATGGCTGGAAAACCTTTCCGAGGTTCTACGGTTTTGCCATTTTGGCGTTGTCGCCTCTCAGGGAAGCGAAGCCGTTTGCAGGGTGGCCGTTGAGTTTATGAGCTTGGGGGTTCCCGTTTTGTCCACCCCGGTGGGCGCTCTGCCCGAAATCATACGGGACGGCGAAAACGGTTTTCTGTTGAACGGCACGAGTTCCGAAGCGATTGCCGAAGGCCTTTTGCGTTGTGCCAAAACAGGAGAGGCCTTCAGAAAGCAGATGGGTTTGACGGCCCAAAAAGATTACCGTTCCCGCTATTCCCTGTCCGCAATGGGGGCGGAAATCCGCAAGGTTATTCATTCCTTGCCGAGCCTTTCCCCCCAATAACCCGATTCAAATGGATACTTTCCAAATCCGCTGGCATCGGAACATCGGGGAGATTCCGAAGGAAAAATGGCAAAGACTGGCCAAATCCCACTATTCGCCTTTTTTCGAATGGGACTGGCTTCACGGCTTGGAAACTTCCAAATCGGTTGGCCCGGAAGCGGGCATTCTTCCTTTGCACCTTGGTGTTTGGCAAGGCGACCGTTTGGCGGCGGCGGCCCCGCTTTATTTAAAATATCACGGCCAAGGCGAGTTTGTGTTTGACAACGCCCTGTGCGATGCCGCCGAAAGGCTGGGGTTTTCCTACTATCCCAAATTGTTGGGGATGTCGCCCTACACCCCCGTCGTCGGCTACCGCTTTTTCACCGAGCAAGCCTCTCCCTGGCTTACGGGTCTGATGTTGGAGGCTGTCCAAAAAATGTGCGTGGCCAACAAAATCTTCGGGACCCATTTTTTGTTCGTTGATCCGGAATGGAAAAAAGAGGCAATCGAAGCAGGCTATCAGGAGTGGATCCATCCCAGCTATATCTGGAAAAACCGGGATTTCAAAAACTTTGAGGATTACCTGTCGCACCTGAACTCCAAACGCAGAAAAAACATCCGCAAGGAGCGCAAAAAACTGCTTGCCCTTCCCATTGATTTTTCTTTTCACCAAGGCCGGGACATCACCCTTTCCAAGAGAGAGGAAATGTACCGCCTGTATTGTTCCACCTGCGATAAATTCCTCTGGTGGGGCAGCAAGTATCTGACCCGGGATTTTTTCAGGAATCTTTCCCCCGAAAATCTGAAACGCCTGCTGTTCATCCAAGCTACCGAAAAAAACACGGGCAGAAGCCTGGGCATGGCCTTTTACGCGCAAAAAGGGGAAAAGCTGTTTGGGCGTTACTGGGGATGTACGGAAGAAATTGAGTTTCTTCACTTCGAACTGTGCTACTACCGCCCCATCCAATGGGCGATTGAAAACGGCATCCGTGAGTTTGACGCGGGCGCGGGCAACGGCCCGCACAAAAAGAGACGAGGCTTTCCCGCCAAAATCAACTCAAGCCTCCATTTTTTTCACAATCCGAAATTCCACGATTTGGTGGCGAATTACTTTGCCGAATCCAACCTCCTCCAAAAAGAACAAATTCGGCACTTCAATTCAAGCTGAAGCGCCCATGCCGGCAATCGATTCCATGATCAAAAAACAAGGTGAGACTGACCGTTCGGGGCTTATCGCCATAATGAACTTATTTCATTGGATTTCCGGATTTTATTTACTTGTTCCAACCCAAACAACGTTAAGTTCAATAAAACAAAATCTTTGAATATTTTACGGTGTCTCGGTGTGGAACCAATTGCATGGGTTACACGCAGGAGGTTTTTTCGGTGAATTCTCCGCATTATGCTAATCCGGCTTTTTGATGGATTTCAAAGTTTTCTCCGGCGAAAGCTTGCGGAGGCGAATGATTCAATTAAAGCCGTAATTTTGCACAACCTGCCGATGCTCGGTTTTCCATTAACAAAACCATGTTTTGCTTAATGTTGGCTATGACATTGATTCACTTTACCGAAGTGCCTTGTGCGATGAAAAAGGATTTACTTTTCCCGAATAAATTGCTAAGCTATGCTTTATTTTTTTCGATGTTTGAATGATTTTGGAAGGGGTTCGCTATTTTTTTTGGTCCTCAAATGGTTTTTTACTTTTGGGTGGTTCTCTTTATTGTGGCGGATATATAAGTTTCAGTTATTGATTTTTCGGAAATCCTTCTCATGGTTGCGGACCCTTGGTTTTGGAACATGGCATTTGCTTGATCCGAGATGCGTTTCGGGGGTTCGGTATCATGGCCAAAGAAATTAACGACTGTTAATGGACAGGGTTTATCAGCATCTCCGGGGTTTTTCTGAATTTTAGAATCCATTATCGGCATTTTTTTGCCTATCCGAATCTTTTAGAAAAAATAAAAAAACAATGTCAGGTCACAGCAAATGGAGCACCATCAAGCATCGCAAAGGTGCTCAGGACAACAAGCGCGCCAAAATTTTCACGAAGGTAATCAAAGAAATAACGGTTGCGGCTAAATTGGGCGGTGAATCCCCGGACGCCAACCCAAGGTTACGTACGGCGATTGCCTGGGCCAAATCTGTAAACATGCCTTCTTCCAACGTCCAAAACGCCATTAAAAAAGGGATGGGCCCGGCGGACGGAAAAGACTACGAAACGGTGACTTATGAGGGATACGGTCCCGGAAACGTGGCGGTAATCGTGGAATGTCTGACGGAGAATCGAAACCGCACCGCCTCTTCCATTCGAAAATGCTTTGGAAAAAACAACGCCAATCTGGGTTCGTCCAATTCGGTGCGATACATGTTCAAAAACCTGGGTTTTTTTAAGGTGCCAAAAAGCCATGCGGACGAGGAGAGCTTTTTGGAGATTATGCTTGAATCGCCAATCAGGGACATCAAGGCGGAAAACGACCCCGATTTTTATTTCGTTTACGCCGATGCCGAGGATTTCGGCGGAATGCAAAGTTTTATGGACGAGCGGAAAATACCCGTTGAGGGTGCGGAGCTTGTTTTGGAAGCGGAAAACATGGAGGTCGTTGACGATTCCGCAACGGCGGAAAAGATTATCAAGTTCATAGATATGCTGGAAGAGGATGACGACGTTCAAAAGGTCTACACAAATTTTGAAATCTCGGAAAGCGTGCGTAAATCCTTGGAGAATTCCTGATGGTGGCCATAGGCATCGATCCGGGCTCCCGATACACGGGTTACGGGATTGTGAGAAAAACACACAACCGGTTTCATCTGTTGGAATCGGGAAGGCTGAGAATTTCGTCTTCATTGACTTTGGCCGAAAAACTCAGGGAAATCTACCTTGGCCTGGCGGCTAAAATTGAATTGCACCGTCCCGAAGAAGCCGCGTTGGAGAAAACGTTTCACTCGGTCAATGCGCATTCAACTTTGGTGATGAGCCATGCAAGAGGGGCTGCCATGCTTGCCTGTTCGATGGGAAACGTTCCCGTGTTTGAATATTCCCCCAATCAAATTAAATCCTCTGCAACGGGAGCGGGCAAATCCCCGAAGGAGCAAGTGATCAGGATGGTTTGCATGATTCTGAACATACAGGGGAAAATTACGGAAGACGAAGCGGATGCCCTGGCAGCGGCCATTTGCCATTGCAGCATTGCCAAATTTGCGCGGGAAACAGGAAAAATTTGATATTCAAAATCACCGAAAACCTTTCGGCTTTGATTCCCGGTCATGCCGAACGGTTTTTTCTCTTTGCGTCCCTTTTGCGGTTTTTGCAAAGAAAGGGAAAAAGAGCCGGGCTATCCAAACCTGTTTATCATCCGCCCATTTGCGGCAACCCGGTTAATTGAGCCCGAAGGTGCGAAATTTATTTTCGGCCTCCAAAGCAACGTCCCTTGTAAATTTAGGGATCAAACACAAAAAAAAATCAGTCATGGAGAACTTGATCCATACTTTCGGAGAATTATCGGACGAAACCAATATCTTTTGTCCGGAACAACAAAACAGGACAGCCAGAACCATTTCCGTGACCAGCGGCAAAGGTGGGGTGGGCAAAACCAATGTCTGCGTGAATCTGGCCATTTGTCTGGCAAAGATGGGCAAAAGAGTATTGTTGATTGATGCCGACTTCGGTCTGGCCAACATCGACATTCTTCTCAATTTAAAGCCCAAGCACACCATCGAATCTTTGGTCAAGGACAATATCCCCATTGGGGAAGTGATCACCCATCCGGCGGAACCCGGCCTTGCGAACCTGAAAATCATCTGCTCTTCTTCCGGCATTCCCGAAATGACCGATATCAATTCAAAGCAAATGAAATACATTATTTCCCGACTGGCCAATCTTCAAACTTCGTTTGATTATTTGATTCTGGATACGGGGGCCGGAATTTCCCAAAACATTTTGCGTTTTAACGCCGCTGTCTCCGAAATTTTCCTGATTTCCACCACCGAACCCACTTCGCTTCGCGACGCTTATGCCATGATGAAAGTGATGCACAACAACCATCAGAGGAATTTTTTCAGCCTGATTGTGAATCAAGCCAACGAACTGGAGGCGAAAAGGGTTTACGATACCTTTGTGAGCGTGTCCAAAAACAATCATCTTGATATCGACATCAACCTGCTGGGGTACGTGCCCCAAGACAAAAACCTGACCGATGCGGTTAGAAGGCGTTCCGCCGTGGTTCAACACGCACCGGATGGGGAATCTTCCCTGAATTACATGAAAATTGCCGAAAACATTTGCGGCGGAAAAAAAGCCCCAAAGCCTTCGGAAAAATCGGACGGGGATTTATGGGGCAGGTTTTTCGATTATTTCAAAGCCACCAAAAGTGCCTGAATCTCTTGTTTTTGAGGCTCTCAAGCACAAAATCTCCCCGCCGTTCAAATAGACTTGCCTAATCCTCTCAAATGAAGTTGCATTAAGTTTATTCTGGCCAAGGATAACGACACTGCATAAAACTCTGTCGCCGAACGGCATTAAAATCTTTTTTAAATTCCACCGAATCTTTCATGCAAAAAAAAACCGCTTTGATCAGCGTGTCGGATAAAACCGGAGTAGAAACCTTCGCCCGCGAGTTGACTCGGCTGGGTTTTGATATTCTGTCAACCGGGGGAACCGCCAAATTGCTGAGGGAAAGGGGTATTTCCGTCATTGAGGTTTCCGATTACACCCAATTTCCCGAGATGATGGATGGAAGGGTTAAAACCCTTCATCCCAAAATCCACGGGGGCATTCTTTACCGCAGAGATCACCGTGAAGACCTCGAAAATTTGGAACAAAGGGGGATTAAAAGCATTGATCTGGTGTTGGTCAACCTTTATCCCTTTGAAAAAATCTCGGCGAACCCGAACGCCTCTTTTTCCGAGGCGATTGAAAACATAGACATAGGCGGGCCGTGTTTGATTCGCGCCGCCGCCAAAAATCATGAAAGGGTGACGGTATTGACCGATCCGGAGGATTACCGGGAGGTGTTGGACTCCTTGGAAACAACTCAAGAGGTGCCGCTCTCCCTGCGAAAAAAACTGGCCGTCAAAGCTTTCCGCAAAACCTCGATTTACGATTCCGCCATTCATCGCTTTCTTCTTTCGCAAGAATCCGAAAAACCGGAACAGGCGCCGGTTTTTCAGAGCGGTTTGGAATTGCGCTACGGGGAAAATCCCCACCAAAAGGCGCAACTGTTCTCTTTCCAAGATTCGCCAAAAGCTTTGCGGGATGCGGAAGTCATCGCGGGCAAGCAGATGTCCTACAACAATTATCTGGATGCGGATGCCGCCCTTTCCACGGTCATGGATTTATCCCCGGAAGCCCCGTCCGCCTGCGTGATCAAACACGGAAACCCCTGTGGCTTGGCCACGGCTGAAAATTTGGAAATGGCTTTGGACATGGCTTGGGAGGGAGATCCCGTCTCCGCCTTTGGCGGGGTATTGGCGTTCAACGGCACCTTTGACATGGCCTGCGCAAAATTTCTGAAAGGAGAGGATCGCCGACATTTGGCCTATCAATTCGAAAACGGCCGATACATCGGCGTTCCCGCTCCCCACGGGAAATTTGTGGAAATGATTCTTGCGCCGGACTTTGAAAACGAAGCGGTCGAGTTTCTGCTAGCCAAAAGCTCGTCGATTCGGCTGGTTCGCTTCAACCCCTCCTGCGCTCCTCCCGAGTACGGTTACCGGGGAATCGCCCACGGTATGCTGCGCCAGACCCCGGATCAAAAGCTTTTCGAATCAATCCAAACCGTAACGCAAAAAAAATTCTTCCAACCCGAGGCCTTGTTTCATTTTGGAATAACCGCCGTCAAAAACGCAAAATCAAATGCCGTCGCCCTGATCAGGCAAATATCCGGGGAACAGGCTTTCCAGCTTATCGGGCTGGGTGCCGGTCAGCCTAACAGAGTGGAAGCCCTGCGCAAACTGGCCATTCCCAAGGCGGAGGAAAACTTGGAACGCGAAGGGCGCAAATTGGGCTTTGAAACCGATTGCCGGGATTGGGTTAAAGAACAATTATCCCGGTGCCTTTTGGTTTCCGATGCCTTTTTCCCGTTTCCCGATACCGTGGCGGCGGCGGCGG
>JAOWAZ010066652.1:0-13582 GCA_028565935.1 Goniobranchus fidelis
TAATAATAATAATAATATTTCTACAAAGAAGTCTTCATTGGAGTGAATGAGATGATTTCAATGCGATGCCAATGGACCCTCTTTTGGTCCTGCCCAAGAAGACCTTCTTTGTTTAGATGACATTGTATTGAAAAAAACAAACAACAAACAAAAAAAACAACCTATTTAGGATATGCATAAGGAATGAGATATCACAAAGGAAATATCACTGACAACACTGCTCAGATTGTGTGATACAAGGTTCGAAATGCTGAATTCCCTTGGACTTAAGAAACTGAATTACTCCAGCTAATATAAAATAGAGTCATGAGCACAAAACGTTATGGGGATAAATTTTGAATTGCCTCCAAGAGTATAACTGAGACACAGATATCAACTTCAACTGCCAATTCCAGACATGTTTGTAGTGGATTCCCTGTTACATAGCAGTACAGTGCATTTTATCTGTTACTGCATTATGGAAGATCTGCAATGCTAAAATGAATGTATGCCATTTTGGTAAAACTTTTGTTGACATCAGATGTGGCATATTAATTGAAAGTGGAAGGAAACAATAAGCCTTATTTCATTGCACATGCTTGAAACTCAAATTACTCACTAACAATGTCCCTTTGTATACCATCATTTGCTTTTGCTACTTTTCTTTGTTTTTTCCTCTACAGTTTTTTATGTTTTCACCCAAGCTTCAAAATGGATAATTTTTCCACATGTTATATTGCAAGAGATAATGTATTGTATTTTTCAACTGCTGGTTTAGTGTTATAAAGTGTCAATTAATGCCCATTGATTAAAGAATTAAGATCCCTTAATTAAATTCAGATCCTTGATCAAAGAATTAAGATCCCTTAATTAAATGAAGATTCCTTGATTAAAGACTTAAGATTCCTAGATAGATTAAGATTAAGATTTCCCGATTAAAGACTTAAGATCGCTTGATTAAACAATTAAAATTCCCTTGATTAAAGAATTAAGACCCCTTGATTAAAGAATTAAGATTCCTTAAGTAAATTAAGATCCCTTGATCAAAGAATTAAGATACCTTGATTAGAAGTGTTGTACCTTGAAATTAAGTCAAAATAATGAGTAGAGTACAATTTCAATTCAAAATAATTTTATTCCCTTCAATTTGTGCAAAAGAGTCTGAGAATGAAATGGTAAAGTACCATATTCTTTAAAACATAAAAAATAAATTAATAAATTAATCAATTTTCAATAAAGCTTACTGCCAGTAAAGCTATGCTTTTATTTAAAACATAATATTATGTGTGTAAATTTAATAGGAGCATTTTTAGCAATGCTAATAAAATCAAGAATTGGTCTCAATAATGTTTCTCCCTGGAGTAATATAAAAAGTTAAATATGTTAAAGTTTCACTTACTTGCTCTCTTTGATTTTCTTTTTTGTTATTTGTATTCCTATTCCTTTTTTTTCTTTAAAGAACCAAGGCAATCTGGAGAATTGATAATTCATTCACAATCATCTGTACCACCTACAGCTAGCTTTGGTGAGAACAAACAATAAAAATAGACTTTTTGGTTTAAAAAAATTAAAAGAAAATATACATAATCTTTTTGTAATGCCAGCAAAGTTCTTTTTTATCTTCTTCTTTATGAGGAATGCCCATAGGATAATCTGAATTGCATTGCTCCACCCTTGAGGTATTTGATAGACTTCTTTTCACTATGCTTCATAATTCTAGTTAGGTGTAGTCTATGAATAACATTAGTACCCACAAATGAAACAAGAAAATCCTCATATTTCCATAAGCTAATAAGGGAAGACAGCATGACAAGAATGGAAGACATATATATTATTAATCACACTTCAAGTCATATACATTTTATTTCACACTAAGGTGCTGTACATTTTGATCATAAAACAATTTGCACATATCGCCTCTAGACTTCCTTTTCAATTCATTTTATAGAGTTTATTTCAAATAATGTACAATATAAATCTACAACCAGAGTAATGGAGAACTCAATATTTCCTGTTATGAACAATCCCATATTTCATTGACCTTCAATGTACATTGACAAACTCAAAGTTTCCATGTTTTGAAAGTACTTGGAGAGGGTTATCAAAAATAAAATTATAAATCACACACACACAGTCACACACACATACAAGCTTATCTATTTACTGAGTACAGGTGTGAGAAATGTAGAATAAAATGTTATGATTATTTTGTGTAAATGGCTGAGAGACAAATTTACAATGTTGTGAATTGAATAAATTAAGGTATGTAATTACTGCATTTCGGTGAATGCAACATTTATTTATATTTGAAAAGCAGTAGGAGAGTTATAAGGTATCTAAGATACATAGAATTAACACCTTGAAGAAATTGTTCATTTGTATAATTAGTATACTTGTACACCTTGACATTGTCCTATTGTTATGAGTAATAAGACTGGAAATCTTCACAAACATTTCTTATTTCCTGTGCATGCCTGACTTGTGATTGACTCCTATCTCTTTTTATGCATTATTCATTCAGCAGTAAATATCTTTTAGAATTATGTCTCTTCATTTTTAAAAATATTTTTGTTTGTTTGTTGGTGGGTTTTTTTGGTTAATGTTTATTTTATCTCCCCCCCCCCCTTTAAAACACAAAGAAATAAAATGCTAAAACTAAAAACACTAAAATCCTGATGATGTACAATAAAATAATGTTGTAGGTTTACTCATCATGTCCTATCCAAACATTAAAATAAAGTACACTCTACTGTTTGATTTAACCAATCAAAACAAGAATATAGGTGGGAATATGTTGAAAGATTATAATATATGATATTTAGCGTAAAGCAATGACAATTCAATTAACGCTGCCTTGTATCTGATTCAGTCTGCCCTTTTCAATCCTTTTTACCTAGACTACAAGTATACTTGTATAGATGATTGATTCAGCTAAGTTTTCTTGCAGCAAAATTTTCGAAACATTTTATGCCGGTCACTACAACTTTCCTGTAGAAAAACGATATTGTCATTTAGTGAAGGGAAGTTCCATGTAGGTTAAATGTACAGACTTTGAAGGTTACCATTCAGATCATAAAACAGAATGTCATTCAATTATATACATTTGTTCTGAATAAAGAAGTGTATTCACATTGTGGAGAAGAGAGGGCATTAACATTGAAGTCCCTAAGCTGAAACCAAGACTTAAACTTCAATCTATAACTGATAAAGATGGGGATAAAAGTCACAGAAAATCCAGGAGGAAGTTTTTGAAGTGACGGCATTGTTTGGTTAAAAGGAGTTAAGGCAGAGAACTCAATAAATCAGAGGCTTTATGATAAGACTGGTACTGGTACTGTTATGATTTTATAGCAAGGTGTCAAGGTCTATAAAGAAAATACATGATAAAAACAGCTTTGCTGTACACATAAAACTGAAAACATTCTTATTACACCCAAAGAGTTTTAAAACAAATCAAAAGTTAAAAGATCATCGGATAACTCCAAACCTATCTATGGAGACTAAATTCTACTCAAGTGAATTGGTAAACAAAAGTAATTTTTACAAAGAGCAATATGTAGGATGCCAATGCATTCTGTACAGAACAATCTGCATACATAGATAGATGTATAAACATCACTCAGTTTGGAATTTATTATACTAAAACTGTGTGCACCTACCTAAAACACCAACGATTTAAACAAATTCATCTTAAGACCTTTTATTATAATGTAAATATGTGAACTTAACCTCTAACATTAAGATGCAATTCAATTCTACAGTAATTTTAACACATCATTTGTTTCATCTACTGGCACTGGATTTCAGAACAGAATTTTAAGAAGTATTCACAAAATTAAATGTAATTAACAGTAGCTTCCTTCACATTTTAGTAAGCAAAAAATTCCTCTGGCCCTTTTCACTTGGGCAGATATGTGGCATAATATTATGTTGTTTTCCTTTCCTCACATTCAGTGGTTGGAAAATTCTGATTACTTGCTGACTTAAGGCAGCCACATAATGATATCAAATAAAAGGCAACTAAATAGCAATGGCTTTATTTTCACCAAATCTTTCCATTTATCTGGTGTTTCATATTTCCCAATTCTATGTAAGACAGGACAGATAATTTTAAAGAAATAATGTGTAAGATATGTGAAGGCTCATGATATTTCTTCCAATTACAAATCAATGCTTTCATGATGGAGACAGTTTGATTAGGTCATAATATTGCTTGCATTAGTATATCAATGGTTCAACTGAAATGTATATATTACTAGAGATCATTTGGATGAGAATATACTGCTATATTTTTAAGTTGACAAAGATAACATAAATACATTCACCTTATTGTAAAGTGCACTCTCCAGTATCTTACAACAGGCCTGTTCCCCTATCATTGAATCGCCATATTGAGTAACATGATCCTCCTTGATAAGTTCCATCAGACTATCCCTTTCTTTTGCTCATTGTTTTATTTCTTTTATTTAGTACACAATTACTATGAAGGCATGAGTTTGAACCTTCCTGGTCGCAAAAAAGGCAAAGAAAGGACACAGGAGTATTGTGCTCAGTATGCCCTGGTCTCCCAATGGTGTCTTTAAAGGCCAAAAGGTTCTTTCTTCTTCTTCCCTAAAGACTTTGCACTGCTTCACTTGGTATTACACCAGGTACAAGTGGTGGTGTGCCATTGTTGAGTGAATTACAGGAAGATGTAAAATAAAAGAATTAGGACGACTCATCTGTAAAGATGGGACAATAGACGTGACGGGTCTCAGCCTTCCTTAGACACCATAATGAGACAAACAGATTAAAAGATCACATTAGTATGAATAGTGTACATTTTCTTGGTAAAGCACCACTCTTTGTGTCACTGTTCAAGTTAACCACGTGACCATTTGACTATAAATTGTTTCACAGTAATGTGAAATCTGACTTTGGAGCTGTGTTTCATTAACTGTATAAGTGGCAGTTCTTAACTCACTCTATCTTTCTATGGACATTTCATTTCCATCTATTTCCCTTTTGATCAAGCCTTCATAATCAAACATATATTTCAAGCTCTGAATGTGCAATTTATCTACTGGCTCATAATGACCATTCAAGTTTTATTCATTGTACAAATTACAGTATCTTTTCAATTGTTATTAATCTCAACCAAACTTGACATTTTCTCAGAGCAGAGTTTCAAGCAGGCATTAAAATGAATGAGTCATGCTGCTGACAGTAACTGACAGTGTTGTCTATATACCCTCCCCATGAAGGGCAATACAAGAACTGATGTTAATGATGACAAATAAGGAAAAGGTCTACATTGGCAATAACTTATTATACTACACTATTGCTCCATTGTGTATTATGTAAGGCCACTGAAAACTGCTTACTATACTCTCATTTACTGCATCACATAACAAATAAAATGTGGATATGAAAGGGAAATTGAAAGCTCACTTTGATCAACAAAATCTCTCTCAAGGGTACAGGGATAAAGTCAGAATCTTTAATTCATTCCAATTTTCTGGTCCCTTACAGCAAATGTATGACTGGCTATCATATATATATATGTTCTAATTGATATTTATTGAATATTGTTCAATGATCAAAAAGTCTTTATCCTCTAAGCACTAACAAAAAGGCGAATGTGCAATCATACTCAGAGCATCATGCATTACTGAGAAGAATGACCTTTGAATTTATCACATTTGTACAATATACTCAAGGTGAATAGTAAGTGTTGGTGAAAAACCATTTCTACAATTAGTCCTACGGAAATTGATCCTGAAGAATGAAAATTTTGTAGATTTAAATGTAATTTGTGTTTCATACATACATTTGTAAAAAATCTGTCCTGCACTTTAAATCCTAATAGCTTTAAATCATACAGAGCAATTTGTTGGAAAAAATTAAATGTATGACAAAGAACAGTCACTTGAACAGAAAATCAACGCCTGCTCATTAATCTTGGAATGGAATGCTGTACTCTTCTTCTGAGTTTATGAACTTTGTCCTTTTTAAACACAAACAAAGCTCATATCCTTTTAACAAAACCTTCAGGGGGAGAAAACTGCACTTCTTTGAATCAGTAACATTTCAGGTCCTATATATAATGTTTACTAGCAGATCTATGACAAAATATAAGGACAAATTGATCTCTGGGTTAATGAACACCCTTTCCTGAAATGAAAGTAATTCTATGCCAACTAAACTCAAATTTGCTCTTTAAAAAAAATTGGCAGTAAACTAGAGACTTCCTTAATATCACAATGTAATATTGTATGATACACGGATGCAGCATTAAGAGTGCTGCATTATACCATCTAAAAAGTGCAACTCTAAAATCTGACTCTAACTCTAGAACTATACCCCTAACTCCATAATTAATTCTACACTTGGAATGTACAATTAGGACATGATGAAATCCATTATATAATACATCAAACCTTTTAAAGACTCTCTGTAAGAGTTCAATCCCAGCTGGGCAATGCATTTTTTTCTGGGCCCCCTGTTCACCCAGCAATATAAATGGGTAGCTAGGTCTTTCTAGACTTGGTGAAAGTTAAGTCAGCGTGAAAAGCAATGGAAAAACTACCACATTATGCCGTATGCCTAGTATCATTAGGGCTCTACCCCTAATTCCCTATAACCAGTCATGGGTATGAGACTAACTTTACTTGTTTTACTTTCTGTAGGGTGCTTGGTTTTTCAGTACTTTAAGGCATATCAGAGGTATTAAGGCAATTTGGGGATAGGGATGAAATTGAGGCTTTGGTATATCTGTTGTTCCGTATTACTTTTTTCACTTTCCCTTTGTACGGAGATTGTTTATGAATTTATGAATTAGGCTACGGCCCTTTGATATTAAAGAATTGGTGATTGGCACCCCAGAACAAAATCATGGCAGCTGTTTGTCTTTGTCCTTGAGAACAAGTTACATTGTGAACACAACACATGGAAGCTACTGCAGCAAGTATTACTGCATCTTTGATAGTCAAATTCAAGTACTAACTGATTGTCTTGAAATTTGTCTTCTTAACTGATAGTTTAGTTTCCCAACAGCTGAAAAATTTTCTTAATGTACATCAGTCAGCACTAAAGCTATGAGGTATCAAAAGTTCAGGACAGATTTTTCTGGGCTGCCCTGTGCTGAAATCAAAAATACTTTCAATGATTTAAAGAATAAGAACTGTGCAGATTTATATCAATGTTAAATTCCCATTTTTGGGTGTACAGAATTTCAATTTCAGTTTATGTATATGAAAAATTCTCAAGTACAAATATATCGAATTTTTTACTTTTCTCTGAATGAAGAAGAAAGGCAGAACTATTGAAGAAATTCTTTCTCTAAATCAGTCACATTTAGCTTAACTTCTGAATCTTGCACTAGAGGTCTGGTAGCATCCTGATTCTGACCTTCCACGTCAATGTCTAAAAGAGTTTTTTGATGGGCAATGTGCGGTGGGGTATTACCTGGAGACAAATGGGATCTACCTGATGGGGGTGGTGGAACCACTTCTTCTCCAATGAGGCCGCTATGGCCACGATGTGGATCCCGACTAATACCATGCCCTGGAGAGACTGGGTATTTGAGTTGGATCGGTAAAGGCCTAGAAGAACCCATTCCAACGTCCAGTGTAGTAGGACGTTGGGGTTGATCTGTCCCTTGCCGTCTGCGAGGGTGTACTCTTTGCTGAGATGAAGTGGATGAATTGTAGTCTTGGTATGATGGGCGATAAAATTCAGATGAAAAACCATATCTTGATTCTGGATCTACAGTATTAGATGAATTTGAGGTATTTGAGGGTGTTCTTCTATGAGAATTAAACATATTGCTGCTGCTGTATTTGTTGTAATCAGGTGGCATGAAGTCGTCTTCAAAAGTTACAGATCGACGCTGAGGTTTACTAACGGATGCTGTTCCTGATCCATCTTGGCTAACTGGCTTTGTAGGAACTTCTAACCCACTCTCAGACGACTGCTGACGATTGTAGATCACAGTACGTTCGCTTGTCGGTGTGGTTGTAGATACATTCGAGGCCTCGCTTTCAGCAAATGATGAACGATGAGATGAAGTGCGGACATTGTAACTGGAGTAGCCAGTACCATCCGCCAACGTATAAACGCAGTTGGGATCTACATTGGTTGGAGGGGGAGGATCAAGCTCCAAGTAAAGACTGGGCCTTTGACGACTTTGCCCGCTGTGATAAGTATGCCAGTATCCCTGAGGTGGGGCTTGATATGAACGAAAGTCACCCTCAGGTTCGATGAATGCATCCCTGACGGCTGCGAGATATGCATCTCTCCTATTATTTATGTAAGAGTCTCTTTTTCGCATACCCCTTTCATCTTCTGTATCAGGTGAATGCAAATGAGGATGGATGGCCCGCGTATTTGCGATACCTATGTCAAAACCCATTGCAACAGAGGCTAGAATCATGGACATATGATATATAGAAGTATCAGTCTTTCGCCCCCTTACTAGAGGACTGGAAGTAGCAGTTGACGACAACGTATGTGGAATGCTTCGAGACTTTGGATAATTTTCATCAATATCACCAGGTAGATTGTCTTCGTCATCATCTGATAAGAAAATGAAATAAACTTTTTCAATGCATCATATGAAAAGACGGGGGAAAATTAAATAAAAAAAAATAAAAAAAAATCCAACCAAACAAACAACAACACAAAAATAAACCTAAAAAAACAAGAACAGCAAAACAAACAGACTTTCCAGCACAGATAAAAAACAAACAGTAGTCGAAAATTTCACACCATTCTCGACTAATTTTCACATTAAAAATTAAGGATTTGATAAAATTGTCCAGATTAAGCTTAAGTCTACCAAGGTTATTAAAATTTAGAAGATCATAGACAATGTAAAAATACGGACTGACTAAAAGATCATGGTTTATAACGCTTCATTATTTGAGGGCTGAGAAATACACAGATGGAGTACACAGCTATTTAAAATTCATTGTAAAAACAATCTGCTTTTGGAGAAGAAAGTGGAAGTCACTTCTATTAGGATAAGTAAATCTGTGCTGTTAACAGAATGATAAAATGTATTTTTGTAAATTTTTGGAATAATAATAACTAATAAATACAAATAACACCACTGAAAAAGTTATTTTAAATTAATGAAAAACTACTTTTACTTACAGAGAAGACTATGATAAAGTTCTTCTAATTCATCAAAGCAACTTTTACTTACAGAGAGGATTATGATAAAGTTCTTTGGATTCATCAAAGTAACTTTTATTCACTGAGAGGACTAGGATAAAGTTCTTTAAATTCATCAAATCAACTTTTTCCTACAGTAAGAACTATGATAAAGTTCTTTAAATTCATCAAAGCAACTTTTTCTTACAGAGAGGACTATGATAAAGTTCTTCAGATTCATCAAAGCAACTTTTACTTACAGGGAGGATTATGATAAAGTTCTTTAAATTCATCAAAGCAACTTTTACTTACAGAGAAGACTATGATTAAGTTCTTCGAATTCATCAAAGCAACTTTTACTTATAGGGAGGACTATGATAAAGTTCTTTGGATTCATCAAAGCAACTTTTACTTACAGGGAGGATTATGATAATGTTCTTTAAATTCATCAAAGCAACTTTTACTTACAGAGAAGACTATGATAAAGTTCTTCAGATTCATCAAAGCAACCTTTACTTACAGGGAGGATTATGATAAAGTTCTTTAAATTCATCAAAGCAACTTTCACTTACAGAGAAGACTATGATAAAGTTCTTTAAATTCATCAAAGCAACTTTTACTTACAGAGAAGACTATGACAAAGTTCTTTAAATTCATCAAAGCAACTTTTACTTACAGAGAAGACTATGATAAAGTTCTTTAAATTCATCAAAGCAACTTTTTCTTACAGAGAGGACTATGATAAAGTTTTTCAGATTCATCAAAGCAACCTTTACTTACAGGGAGGATTATGATAAAGTTCTTCGAATTCATCAAAGCAACTTTTACTTATAGGGAGGACTATGATAAAGTTCTTTGGATTCATCAAAGAAACTTTTATTCACTGAGAGGACTATGATAAAGTTCTTCAGATTCATCAAAGCAACTTTTACTTACAGAGAAGACTATGATAAAGTTCTTCGAATTCATCAAAGCAACTCGTACTTATAGGGAGGACTATGATAAAGTTCTTTAAATTTATCAAAGCAACTTTTACTTACAGACATGCTTATGATAAAGCTCTTTAGATTCATCAAAGCAACTTTTACTGACAGAGATGACTATGATAATGTTCTTTAGATTCAGCAAATGAACCTTTACTTACAGAGATGACTGTAATAAAGTTATTTAGACTCATGAAAGCCATTTTTACCGACAAAGTTCTTCAGATCCATAAAAGGAACTTTTACTTAGAGAAAGGTGTTGGTGGGTAAGTGGTAATCCTTTCTCGGCACAAGTCAAGAGGCTTTCACCATGGTCAGTATAAGCGTGGGTCAGGCTCATAACCGCAAGTCATTCGCATTGTGTCCTTAGGTAAGTCCCTTTACTTCGCTTACCTAACTTGAATCATGTATGAATGAGCACTGTCTGTGTCTAAAAAAATGTATTCTCGCTTAACAGGCTGCATTTCTTGTTTTAAAATGTTCTGTGTTGCTGTTAGTCAGGGGAAAAAATGTCACTGTAAAACGCCTTGAGCATGGCTACACCGTTGAAAATGTGCTCTATAAATGCCATCTCTACTTTACTTAACTTTTATGAAGTTTGTTAGATTCATCAAAGCAACTTTTACTTACAGAGATGACTAACAGCTCCCATATTGGAATGACCTCCTCCAAGCTGACGTAAAGACTTCTCAAGATTTGGAGCACTTTTGGACCACCGACCATCAGCAAATATTATAGATGATCTCTGATATCTATCCTTCTGAACTGAACTTGGACCCCACGTCTTCCCTTTTCTACCATCAACATGAGGATCTTAGAGACAGGGTTTGGGGGTTGGGAGAAAAAGTATAGAAGAAGTATAATTAAATACTGGCAGAAATTATAATAAAAATCTAAGTATAGAAGAGGTATAATTAAATACTGGGAGAGAATATCATAAAAATGTAAGTATAGAAGAAGTATAATTAAATACTGGCAGAGAATATTATAAAAATGTATCATGAAAAACGCGGAGATCCACTAAATCTAGGGAAGTTTTAGTATTTACAGGGTAAATAATAAAATATAATACTTATAGTTTGTCCAAAGAAATCAATATTTAAAAGGGGATTTCAGAAGCCAATGGGCAGGGGTGGGAGGCAAATTTTAGAATAAGTGTTTACACTTAAAATCTGACAACTCAACAGCTGTTAGCATTTAGTTCATCAGTGATCTTCTTTGTCAGCTGTTTTGATTCAATGCAGTTCTGGGCAATATATCTTAGATATTCAAGACGTTACAGTGTTTTGAGCTTTAGGGTGTGTCAATTTGAGAGATTTCTTTAAAGAAGGTTATTTCAAATTTGCTAGGCTCTCTAGGTGGGAATATCTATGTTTTGTTTCAGGATACGTCAAAACAGGCATCAGCAACTTTGGGCAGTAAAGATGGAGTGAATTTTTTCATTGTATTTATTGAATAATGATTTGGTAGAAGACAAAGAGGACAAGGCTTAATTGGTACAACCATCACAATAAAAGTTTCTCAAAAAGTAGGGAGATGGGGTTTTGACTCCAAAACTGGGGAGGATCCCTAGAAATTGGGGTGACTGGGAGGTCTGGACAAGTAGTGTGCTTATTGTCAAGTTAAAAAAAAGTCCAGAATATCCTGAAAATAACTGTGACCCTTTAAATATTGGATAGCTCCTCCAATATCAAGAATCCAAAAAATGAGTTGTGTAAGGAATTCCAACACTAAACAACGCCATGAAAGCTTAAAATTATTCAATTAAAGTCTTATGGGAATATCCATGAAATATAAGCTCAATGACTTTTGTCTCATTTATTTATTCATATCATCATATGACTGAAAAAGAATAAGATACTTCAATTGGTATTACATGCATTTTGCGAAAAAGCTGAAAAAATCCCCATAGGCAAAAAGTGGTAGAAAGATTAATGAAAACAAAAATAAGCTTGATAATTTCCTTCTTTTTCCATATATGAAGAGGCAAAACAACAATCTGCTGATTGTACAGAATGAGAGATAGAGGTGTGGTCAGAGCTTGATGCTGTCCAAAGAAGTATCTAATCATGAGATGTTCAGGCCTGAACATGTTCATATTGACTTTTTGTTTCTGTAAAAAAAGTTGTACTTAAAGCAGAACTTCCCCTCCCTCCCCACCCCCCAAGAAAGACTATGAGTATTTTCATCATAGCAGCAGTGTGCCGGACAAGCATTCATGTAAAGGGACTCAAAGAAATGACTTGGAGACTGTAATGTATTGTAACTATTATCACTTTATCCAAGCTATTATTGAACACAGCAAGTTATAAAATTGTTTGAGTTACATCCGCTTCCCCTATCCCAGAATGCAAGTCATATCTCTGTTTGTCTCCACCACCTTACTCATAACTGAACCGAAAACGCAACAATTACTACCACAGCCTACTTTATGAGCTTCTTTTTCCATCTCTTCAATGCAAGAATTTTAACTTCCTGTGCCATATTCATTAGAGGAAGTTTAGGATTGGCTAGTTTAAGCATAAAACTATTCTATAATAAATGATAAATCACATTACTTACAGGCTATTGTCCTAAAACGTGGTGGTGGCGGAGCATGTGTTGGGGTCACAGGCGGTGTTTCTGGAGTTCCTGAATTCCCAAAGGCAATACCATCTTCCTTCTGTACAGTGATATTATGCCGAAAATCTGCAGAATGATGGTAGACATATATCACGCATATAATATGATACTTACAAGCGCTTAAGAAGATGGGGTAAGGGGGAGGGTTTAAAAGATAATAATGGCATAATCTCAGCAGTTCAATGTTTGGCAAAAAGATTCATGAAGAAAATTCCAAAACTATCTAACATGGCACTTATAGTGGAATCATCAAGAGAATTTCAGTTGATGTTGTGGATGCAATATGAGTTCTTGTAGTTTTGTGTCTGTGTGTGTGTGTGTGTGTGTGTGTGAGTGTGTGTGTTTGATGTGGCAATTGTCTTGGCAATGTTATCAGCAGCATGGTCATTGGAAGGATGTGATCAGATTCAGCATTTTGGATATTTTGGTTCCAGAAGTAGTCCACTGGTCGATCTATTCCATGTACAATTTTGTACATGAAACACAGCCATAATTTGTTTTCTTTGACCTTTATGGTCAGGAACATTTTGTTCATCAAATGTTTCATTTACACAGCCTGGTGTTCAAGATGTATTTGGTAAACAGACATTTCCTGATTGGAAATTTAGTTTGTGTTTTAAGTCATTGATCTCTCCTCAAATGCCCTCAGCCTCTTTTTGCCCTCCACCTTACATCCACATCCGGTTAACATCCACATTTCTCAATCTCCTGAGGATGCGGATGTTGAGTGGAGACCACTGTATTAATACATAATAAAGACATACAGACAGAAATGGTGGGAAGGCCTTCTTGAGAGAGAGAGAGAGAGAGAGAGAGAGAGAGAGAGAGAGAGAGAGAGAGAGAGAGAGAGAGAGAGAGAGAGA
>JAOWAZ010067761.1:0-13535 GCA_028565935.1 Goniobranchus fidelis
TTTACATCTCCTTTATAAGCAAAATATTTTTTTTGTGTAATTTTTTTAGTTTTTAAATCAATTTTACCAAAAGCAGCTGCAGATAAACCATAATATAAATAATTATGATGAAGATATAATTTTACAATTTTCATACCACTTACATACGACGCACCATAGATAGAATCATATGTAGTAACTGTGTTTTTGGTTGCATCAAAATGTTTAATCATTATTGAATTATAGGCAACAAAAAAACCACCATTATTATCACTAATAATAGTTTCAATCTTGCTATGCATATCTTTAATTACCCAATTTGCAACTCTTGTTCCAGTCCGAGTAATATGATCAATTTCACCTTTTTGACTAGCCACAAAAAATCCATTCTTATTATCTGAAATAATAGTAATAATATCATCACCGCCAAATAAAGTTTTAGTAGTTCAATTGGCAACCTTGTTTCCGTTAGCATCAATGTGATCTAATTTACCCTTATTGCCAACAACTATGTATCCCCCTTGACCATCAGCGACCATGGAATTAATATTTTCTCCTTCTAAAAGCGTTTTTCTTTGCCAAGGTACAAGTTGGCCTTGTTTAGCTCTTAATTGTTTTAGTTTTATTTGATGATCAACATTTTGCTTCACGTTTGATTGATTAGTTGTAGTCATTGCATAAATATTATTTTTTGAGGAAGTTGTAGTTGAAGCATAATTGATTAATGGTAGTTGTTGTTCTTCATCGCTTTGAATTTGTGCACCCGGGGCATGAAAAATTGAGCTAGAAACTAAAGTAATAACGCCAACTGCAACTGGCAAGATTGCTTTTGGTTTCAATGTTTTATTTTTAAAATTTTTTCACTTCATAATTACCCACTTTCTAAATATCTACTCAATGTACTATTAATTATATAAAATTTAAATTAAAATAAATAAGCTTGACTTTTGGTATTTTTTAAAGATTATTGATCACAATTTTAGTTTCATATCTATTAAATATCTCCTTTATGCCAAGTTATGTTATCGTATCTTTTTAAAAAGCATTATAAAAATTTTAACAATATTGTTTTATGTTTAGCTCAAATTAATTTTCTTAATTAGTACAAAATGTATTTTTATTTATTATATCTATCTTTCTTGATGTAAAACATTTATTGATTTTAATTTAGATGATTTAAGAAATACTTTTTAATTTCTAACTCTGAGGAATCATTAATCTCTTCTCATTTTTTTAAATCTAAAAGTTCAGTTTCTAATTTTTCCGCTTGGATTAAAGTTGGTTTAATGACTGGAGCTTTAGGAGCAAAAAATTCACAAGTGTCAACTGCTGGCCTAATTGAAAGTTCATAAGTTTGAATTCTTTGTGCTAAATTGATGATTTCAAGTTTATCAGCTGTTAATAAAGGGCGATAAATGGGCAAAGTAATTTTAGCTTGAATCGTTGCCATAGCCTCTATAGTTTGACTTGCCACTTGACCTAAATTATCACCATTGGCCAAGGCCAAGTATTTTTTTTGATAAGCAATGTTTTGAGCTATTCGATAAAAAGAACGACGCATTAAAACTAACTTATATGATTGTTTTGAACTCAAGCCAATTAAATTCATTAATTTAGTGTAATTAAATTGATAAAGACGAGCGTGTCCTTGATAGGCAATTAATATCTTAATTAATTCATCAACCTTGGACAAACTAGCAGCATCGGTATGAGGCGGAGTAATAAAATTTAAATAGTCTACAACCGCTCCTCGCTTCATCATTTTGTAGGCCGCTACGGGTGAATCAATACCACCTGAAATTAAAAGCAAAACTTTGCCGCTTACGCCTACCGGGTAACCACCAAGACCACGAACTTTTTGCGTGTAAAGATAAGCATCTTGCCCTCTTATCTCCACACCAATAGTTAAATCAGGATTTTTCAAATTAACTTTTCAAGAAAAATTTTGTAAAACAAAGGCACCTAATTGTTGATTAAGTTCCATAGAACTAAGCGGAAACTCTTTATTATGGCGGCGAGCATTAACTTTAAAAGTATGAATATTTAATGTTGCTAGCATTTGAGAAAGCTTTGTTTTGATAAGAGCAACTTTTGCCGGAATTATAACGATCGGTGAGTACGATTGAATACCAAACACATAATTTAACTTTTGAAAAACATTTTGCTCATAAGGCAAAATAATTCGATCTATTAGCACATGCGGTTTGCCACCAGCAAGCTTAGTGATATTGCGAGCTAACTGGCGAACAAATTGCATTTTATTTTTACCCTTAGTTGAAAGCTCGCCAAAACGAACTAAAATATGTGAATACATTTACTTCCTCTTTTCTAACCAAGTCACTATTGAGGTTAAGGCACTTGCATAATGACCTTGTAAATATTTTTTTTCAACTATTACTAATTGATAATTTAATTGTTGATCTAAAGCTCGTTGAGTTGCAAATTCCTGAATTAAATTTTGAAGAATCTGAGCCATTTTAATTTTACCGCCTACAACTTGATAAAAAGCAATAATTTTCACAACTAACAAATCAATAGTAGCAAAATCAACTTTAGTTAAAGTATTTTTAGCAATTAATCAAGCAATTTTTGCCATTTGTTCTTGCAATTGTTCAAGTTCATTAGTTTCACCATTAGTTAAAATAATTTGTTGCTCTTTACTATTAGTCACAATTTCATTTAAAGCACCTTCAATTTGACGAAATTGATTAATTTGAAGTGATTTTTTAGCTTCTAATGTTCAAAGATGATGATGTAGTTGATTTAAAAGTTTTAAAAGTGCATGCCCTTTCTGAACTAATGTTTTTAGTTCTTTTAATTTTGTAGAATAAGCTTTTGCTTCATTCTTACTAATTTGATCAAAAGCACGCACAAATTGTTCTATGTTAGCAAAGGCAGCTTGAATTTGCGTGTAATCTTCAACAAACTGGGCTGGTAATGGTTTTTTATTTGCTTTTAAAGTTGCTACTTTTTTACTAATAATGAAAAAATATTCTTGAATATTTTGGATTTGATTAAGAGCTAGTTGATAATTTTTAACAAATTTTTGTTGTGAATTTAATTCATAAGTTATTAAGTTCGTTAAAATTTTAATTGACTTTAGAATTTTTTTAATTTCGTACTTGGCAGTTTTAAAATTAAGTTCTAGATAACTTTTCTTACCTGTTTGTCATCTTTGTTCAAGATTTTTGTAGGTGGTCTTAAAGTTAATATGTTCAAGAGCTCCTTTAAGTTTTTGTTTTTGTTTTTGATAATTTTGAGCTAACTCATTAACTAACTTTGGAATTGTAACATAAAGGTAAATTTGTAAAGAAGGTCCTTCATTAATAATTTGCGAAAATTGAATCACTTTAGTTGAAAATAAAGCTAAACTTTGTGTAGCCTGTTTTGTCGCAGCCTGTTCTAAAAATTGAAAAAATGTTTGCTCATGAGTTTTTATTTCTTGATTTAAAAAATCAATTTTCCGAGCGATTAAATTGAGCAAAGGACGTTTTTTTTGGTAGAGATTAACAACTATTCGAAGATTTGTACTAAAAAAAGCAAATTCACTCCGCATAAATTCATCTTGTTGCATAATTTTATTTGATTGTTCTAAAAAATTAGTTTCAATTTGATCTAAAATTTTAATTTGTTGCATAATTTGATGCTTTTGATGGTGAAAAACCTTAAATTTTAATTGCACAAAATTATTAACTCATGTACTATAAAGTTGCAAAACATGATGCATTTTGTCTTCAATGCGTTCATAAAATTGTTCTAACTGTCCATATAAAGTTAAGTATTCATCATTACTTAAACTAATACTCTTAATCCGAGCTAACGTAGAACTCAATTTTTTCAACCTTGAAGTTTTCATTGACTCTTTAATTTGCATAATTTGCTTTTCTTTTAAACCTTTAATTATTAGCTTAGCTGAAAGAAAAAATAAAAACGCGCTAGCTAAAACCACAAAGGAAACTAAGATATAAATTATTGTTGAAAAAATAAAAGACATATTTATATTATAAATTAAAGCTTTTAGTGTTAAAATAATAAAGTTACAAAATAGCTAAATGTCACTTGATTATGTAATTAAACAATGTTAAAGTTTTAAAGTAAGCTAGCTAAAAGCCGAACTAATTTGAGTTTTAATTAATAATCATTAAAGACATTACATTAAATATTTACATACACTAAAAGGAGAAACTATGGCTAGATATTTAGGACCAAGCTTTAAAAAAGCTCGCCGCTACGGCATTTCTTTACTTGAAAACGGAAAAGAATTTGCTAAAGGAAGGCAACGTGAATACGCGCCCGGAGAACATGGACAACGAAGAGTTAAAATGTCCGAATACGGACTTCACTTATACGAAAAACAAAAAGTAAGATTTATTTATGGTGTTAATGAAAGACAATTTAAAAACACTTTTAAAATTGCCAACAAAATGAAAGGTGTAACCGGAGTCAATTTTTTACAAACTCTTGAACGACGATTAGATAATTTTGTTTATCGTGCCGGATTTGCTAAAACTCGCCGCCAAGCTCGTCAATACGTTAATCATGAACACTTTTTACTTAATGGCAAACGCGTTGGTATTCCATCAATTTTACTTAAAGTTGGTGATCAAGTTACTTTACGTGACAAATCACAAAAAAATTCACAAATTACTGAAGCGATTGAGGCCAAGCAAACTGCAAGTTGAATAACACTTAAAGGTTTTGAAGCTACCTTTGATCGTCTTCCTGAACGACGAGAATTAAATCGAGAAATTAACGAGGCTCTCGTTGTTGAATATTACAATAAATAATAACATGAAGGAGTATAAATGCGTCCAGAAAAAATGTATTTAGGAACTTTATCCATTCCCAATCACAAAATGCAAGAAGCATTTAAAGTTGCTTTAGATAATGGTTTTTTTGGTATTGATACTGCGTGGATATATCACGACCAACCACAAGTGGGTAAAGCTTTAGCCGCTTTACAAAAACAAGGGTACAAAATTCGTGTTCAAACTAAGGTTTGAACTGACCATTTTAATGATGTTCCACATCGAGTAAAGTTAATGTTGCAAGATTTGCAACAACAAACACTTTATTCTTTATTGTTACACCGTCCCTCAATTGATTTCAACTTATCAATTAAGGCTTGAAAAGAATTAATTAAACTTAAAAACCAAGGAATTGTAAAACACATTGGAGTTTCTAACTTTGATAAAGATAT
The DNA here is from genome assembly GCA_028565935.1 of Goniobranchus fidelis. NCBI lineage: Eukaryota > Metazoa > Mollusca > Gastropoda > Nudibranchia > Chromodorididae > Goniobranchus > Goniobranchus fidelis. The sequence continues at coordinate 5,180 of JAOWAZ010067761.1, forward strand.
GATTAAACTTTTAGTTGAAGAAACTCAAGTTAGGCCTGAAATTAATCAAATTGAAATGTCAATTTTTAACGCGCGATATGACCGTGTTACTTTTAATCAAAGCCAAGACATTGAAACTCAAGGTTGATCTGTTTTTGGTCGAGACATTAAACAGACTCAAACTAATAGTACTTTAGTTAAAATTGCTCAAAAATATCAAGTCAAACCTTTACAAATTGCCATTTCATATTTAACTAGCCAAAAAATTGTGCCTATTCTTGGTTCAGCTGACCCGCAACATATTATTGAAAACACAACTGTTGTCACCTTGACTAAACAAGAAATAGAAATGCTTAAAAAAGAAAATATTTTCGCTAATAAATATGGCGAAACTTTTCCAAGAAGAACATAATATTAACCCTTAAGCAATGAGGCCATACCTACTAAGGCTGGATTATGCAAATTTTTAAACTCAAACTCAAAAGCAAAATCATAGTGATGAGCTCGCATTAACTTCTCAAAAGCTAGCCTAATTGCTTGTTGAATCACTTGATTTTGCGTAATTCCACCACTAATAAACACTTTTTCAGGCGCAAAAGCAAAGAAGACACTACTTAATAATTGTGCAAAGTTATTAGCTCAGCGTTTTAAAATGAACGTAAAATCCACTTTAGTTTTTAAAATTTGCTCAAAAGTTTCACAAGCTAAATCAAAATCACGATTAATCATCGCCACCAAGGCACTGGCTGAACACACTTGTGAGAGATTGCGTTTTTGAGAGAGGGGAATATAACCAAATTCTCCTGCCATTGCTCACTTGTTGTTAATAATTTTATTATCCAAATAAAGTGCTCCACCAATACCAGTTCCGACAGTAATTTGGGCTGCACTGCGAAGATTTTGCTTCATCAAATTACCTAAAAGAGCGGCATTAGCATCATTATAAGCAATAATTTGAAATGGGTGTTTAATCCTTGCTTTTAATTCCTCATACAAGTTAAAATTAGCATAATCTTTAATTCCGCTTTGACCATATAGTTGCCCTGTTGTCGGATCAACTCCACATGGTGATGCAATGCCCACTTGTTCAATTTTATACTTAGAAATAAGGTCAGCTATTTTAGTTAAAACATATTCCTTATCATGATTAAGCGTTTGAAAATATTTAAGTGGCCCGTCATTTAATTTATACTTAGCTCTTGTCCCGCCAATATCAATTACTAACTTAGACATGAAATTCCTTTTCCAAAGCAAATTTTTGATATCAAGCAAATGAAGTTTTATTTACTAATTTTTGTGTATCAAGATTAAGCTCAACAAGACCATACCGATTTTTATAAGCATTAAGCCATGATCAATTATCAATTAAAGTTCAAAGATGATAGCCACGACATAAGCACCCCTTGTTAATGGCCTTATGAACTCATTGAAGATGATTTTTTATAAACGCAATTCGATATTGATCATCAATTAAACCTTCTTCATTGCGAAATTGTTCTTCTTGGGAAATACCAATTCCATTTTCAGCAATAAAACAAGCAACATTAGGGTAATTAGTTTTAAAATCCATTAACATATCATAAATACCACGAGGATAAATTTCTCAATTACGATGTGTATTCATAACTGCATTTTCATATTTATAAGGAGCAAAAACTTGCCCTTCAAAAGGTTTGTGTAAATCAAATTTTAACGATCCTTGAACTGCCTGCACACGACGAGGTTGATAATAATTAAGTCCTACTAAATCAATTTTATTATCACTTTTTAATAATTTTTTTTCAGCTTGAGATATCTTTCACATGTAACCATGTCTCTTAGCATGATTAACTAGTGACAAGGGATAGACACCTTTAAAAATAGGATCTAAAAATGAGCGATTAAAAAAACTATTAGCAAAATCCTTAGCTCATAAATCATCAATAGAGTCAGTCCGTTCCATAATTGGCGTAATATTAACCACAATTCCAATTTGTGATTTAAGCTTTAACTTTCGAAATGCCTTAACCGCTCGTAAATGAGCAATTACTAAATTATGCATCACTTGCATTGCGGCTTTAACATTAACTTTACTTGGTAAGTGGTAATAATTTAAATAACCCATTTCCACAGGTACTAACGGCTCGTTAAAGGTGAATCAAATATCAACCAAATCACCAAATAACCTAAAGGCTTGTTGAGCATAATTAACGTAATGTTTAATAGCCGATCCATGTAAAAAACCACCTTGTTCATAAAGTCATAACGGCAAATCAAAATGATATAAATTAACCATAACTTTTACTTTAGCAGCCCTAAGTTTGCTAAAATACATCCGATAATAATTAACCGCTTGCAAATCAACATTTATTCCATCGGGCATTAATCTTGTTCATTGAATAGAAGTTCGAAACGAATTGAGACCTAATTCTTGAATTTTATTTATGTAACGCTCAAGATCTTGATAAACATTTCCTTGAACATTTTGTTGCATAAAAAACTTTTGAGGCTCTGTATGATATCAATAATCTCACACACTAGAGGCTCGGTCTAGATGATTATTAAATCCTTCTGTTTGTGGTCCAGAAGTAGCTGCTCCAACTCAAAAATCCTGCTTAAACGTAAGTTTAGATGGTTTCATAATAAATCCTTTCTCGGTTTGAACTTGCTTGAGGAGAAGTATAAACTAATTCAATAGTTTTGGAAGAATTTAGTTTTAAACGACCAATTAAGTGTTGAGAGAGTGATTTTGTTAGAAGTTGATATTTATAAGCGTGAAGTTGTGCTTGGTTAATTTCAAAACGAGAAACTAAGTTTAAATTGACATTATGACTTTGACCATAAATACCTAATGGTTGAAAGTATCAATTATTTAAGGCTGCAGTTGGAGATTGAGAGGAAAGCGCTAAATCAAAAGTTAATTCCTTAGCTAATAAAGCCTTTGGAGTTCAGACTTTATAACCTAACCCACTAGCTGACCCAGGGCGAGTTGATAAATTAGGTTTGCCCATCATACCAATAGCACGGTATAAAGTTAATTCCAAATGTGAATCACCAAGATAAACTTCGTTATTTCCCTTAGTCAAAATATTCGTTTTTCCATTTGCAATTAAACCATCGTTAGCAAAAAAGTTCAAGGGATTATCTTTATAACCCAATTGTTTTCAATTAGTAATTTGATCTTTTGTTTGTTCTATTAATGCTAGGTGGCGCGATAAAAGTGGTTTTTGATGCATAGGAAAAACTAACGATACTCGTTGATTATGTAATTGATTATGCAATTTAATTTCAAAACACGTGCTATCTTTAGTTTCAAAAGCTCACAAAGTTAAGTTTAATGTTGGAAGTTGATAACGCTTCACATTATGATCGGCAAAACCACAACTAGAAATTAATTCAAAATCCTGATAATATTGAGCGTTATTTGGTGAGCCATAAGCAAAATCAAATTCATCTCCTAAATCCGTTTCTACTTTAAGTTTTAAGTTTAAGGGCTTTAATGTAGCATCTAAAGTTGGAACTGCAATAGTTTTTAAATCAATAATTTTGAATGAAAGTGGCGGTAAAGCTTGAAGATTGAATGATAAATAATGATTAATCACTTGATGATTATGATCAAAACTTAAATCAACTTGATTGTATTCAAAAACTTGACCATCAGCTGTTCCTAAAGGCGCTACTTGATCATTGGAAACAATTGTATGAAAACTTAAATTTCTAGTAAAGGGGGCTAAATTAAAAACTAAATATTGATCTGGTTTAAGTTTTAAAAATTCTTTAATATCACGCATCATTAAATCAAGATAAGAATTAACATAGTTTAAAGTTGCTTGATTACGAACTAAAATTTCATCATTAGTCTGATCAACATTACATCCACCCAATGAATCGTGGGCACTAGATTTTAATAATGGACCATAAATATGTTGATCCTTTTGGCTTTGAGAAATTAATTTACCGCCCATATGATGATAAATAATTTCCAAAGGTTCCAATTGATAGTAAATAGCAATTTCCAAATCCCGAAAAGATTTTTTTAAATCATAACGATTAGAATGAATAGTCCGATGAATTTTGCTTGTTCCAGAATAATTTAACTCATAATTTATCGTTGGTATATCACTTGCTTCTACTTGAGTAAAATAATCCTGATAGCAACCTAATTCAAATTGATATTCACTCTGGTGAGCATTAGCATAGGCTAAAGCATGAGTAACATCATGTTCGTATGGTGCTTGATCGCCTCCTAAGGGCACTAATCAAACATTTTGCTTACTTTTAGTCTCCAAGCGATGAACATAATTTATTAACTCTTGAGTAAATACTTGATAATCGCTTTCTTGATTATATGGAAAATATTGACCCATACAATAATAACCTTCACTTAAAACTGTAGCTTTAACTTTACTGCCATCATAACCTTCCCATTGAAAAAGATTACTTTTAATACGATCTTCAGGTTTAATTCCACGTCAAAAAACAAAATTTTCAAAACCATAATAGCTAAAAATTTGAGGTAATTGAGCATTAAAACCAAAAGTATCAGGCATGTAAATCGTTTTTGAAACTCGTCCTTGTAAAGTTCTTTTTCCTAATTCTAAATTATTTAAAGTTGTGCCCAATAAAACATTAAAGGTATCTTGTTGTACATATAAAGGTCCTGCTACAACTTGATGATCCTTTAAAAATTGTTGAACTTGATTTTGGGGGACAAATTTTTCTAATAGTGATGCTTGACCATCTAACTCAAAAGGAAAATTCTTGGGTGCATTAATAATATCTTCCTTTAAACGATTTAACAAAACATTTGAAGTCTGTTCACTAAAATATCACTCTCGATCTCAATGGGTATGGGGCACTATAATAACTTTTTTCATCTTAAAGTTCTTCCTCTTCTCAATCACTTGGTTTTTCATATCAATTTTTAGGATTAAACGCAGCTTTCAAACGAATCGGCAATTTTTTTATAAAGTTGAGTGCATAAAATTTAGCAATTTGATTCTTAGTTTTTAAACCTTGAGCCAAATATTGTTCTTGCTTCTGTCTTTTTTTAGCTAAATAAGCTTGCTCATGAACTGGATTTTTGCTTGTGACTAGGCCAAAAATAATTCCGGTAAGAAATGCTCCGGCTAAAACTGATAAAATTCAAGTTAAACCATAAAAAGTATTTTCGGCATAACCAACATAGGCTCCTAAAGGCGAACCCAAACCACCATAAAAGTGAATTTTAAATAAAGTTACTAAACCACCAGTGACAATAGCACCGGAGACATTAGCTAAAATTGCTTTTAACGGATTTTGAAAGGCAAATGGCAAGGCTCCTTCGGTAATCCCGACCAAACCCATAGGAAAGGCGGCTACCCCAGCTGCACGTTGAGTATTAGAGTACTTTTTACTAAATAAAGTTGTTGCTAATCACATCCCTAAAGGCGGCACAGAAATAGCTGCTTGAACAGCAGTTTGTGGCACAAAATTAGGATCTTGATTTTTTAAAGTATCAGTAAAAATAATGGTGGCCACAACTAGAGCTGTTTTGTTTATTGGACCACCTAAATCAATAGCCATAAAGGCAGCAAAGAGCATACCAATGCCCATATTAACTCAAATTCCCGAACCACTTAGTCGTTTTAAACCTAAATATAATTCTGCCATAAGCCATGTCATTGGTGAACCAATAACATATAAAACTACCAAATAAGTAACAAAGGATGAAAGTAGAGGCACAAGCATTAAATTAGCAATCGGTTTAATTACTCGGTGTCACTTGATTCAACGCATATAGCGCACCAAATAACCTACAGCAATTCCCACTAATAACCCACCTAAAAAACCAGCAGAAGCATCACCAGTAATTTCCTTAGGTAAATTAATTAAGGAATATTTGCCCATTAATTGACCATCATTTATAAAAAAACCGCCAATTAATGCCGCAGGCATAGCTGGCTTGCCACCAATTTTATAAGCTAAAAACATCGCTAAAATTGGTACCATTAGTAAAAGACCAATATGACCAAAATTTCATAAAGCTTCGGTAAACTGATTAGGGAAATGTCACGTTCCACCATTAGTATTACCTCCAGCCGCTAAGGCATTAGGTATCGCCATCAAGATTCCTCCAACAATAGCAATTGGAATCATAAAACTTAGAGCCGACATAATACTTTTACCTAATAAATTCTTTTTTCCGGTAGTACCCATCTTTAACTTACCAATGTTGCCACCCTTACCATAAATAACGGAAGCATTAGGGCCTTGTTCAATTAAACTTGAAGCATCTTTTATAGCATCATTAGTTGAAGCTAATAAAACTTTTTTACCATAAAAAGGTTTTTGGGAAATCGCCACATCAGCGGCAATAATCACAAACTTTGCCCCATCAATATCGCTAGCACTTAATTTATTTTCAGTTGCCGCTCCTCGGGTCTCAATTTTAACTTTTAAACCTAATTTTTGAGCCGCATCAGCTAAGGCGTCACGAGCCATATATGTGTGTGCAATGCCAGCGGCACAAGAAGTAACAGCAACAAAATCATAATTTTCAATTTTTTGAGAGCTGTTTTGACTATTGCCACCTAACTGACTTGTCTTAGTTGATAGTTGATTTAAAGTTGCTACTTTTTGCAATTTTGTTAATTTTTTAAAACTAGCTAATTTAGCCTTTGAACTTAATAATTGACTAATTTGAGAAAGTACTTGTAAATGTTCTTGAGAAGATTTTTCCGGAACGATAATAGCAACTGCAAAGTTAGATTTTTGACCATCAATGGAATTAAAATCGGCATCAGCAAAATCAACAATAACCAAAGTGGTTCTTTGAATTGATTTGCTTCGAGCATGCGGAATAACCAAACCATTTTCAAACGCTGTTGAACCTAATGCTTCACGCTTTTTTAAATCAGCTATAATCTCTGCTTGCGAGGCAACTAATTTCGCAGCCGACAATAATTGGGCAATTTTTTTAAAAAGTTGCGTTTTTGTCTTGATCGTTTTATCTTTAACAATAAGTTTTGAGGATATAATATCCATCTCACCCCTCCTTTATAATTAATAAAATTATAATCTTTAAATTGCATTTCATAAAGTTTTGTAAATTATTTTACAAATGATTTGTTAAAATTTATATATGAAAACAATTAACAATTTAATTAAGCAGCACATGAATAAGCTCTCTCCTTATGAAAGAAGAGTTGGACAATCACTTATTGAGGGTAAGATTGATTTATCATATCATTCCATTACCCAGGCGGCTAAAATAGCTCAAGTTTCACCTTCATTAATTAATAAATTTTGTGTCAAGATTGGTGTCAAAGGTTGGAAAACACTAAAGGGTCTTGCTTTTGTTGACTTACGAATTAAAAAAGTTGAAAATAAAATTTTAAGTGATGATTTTTTACTATTAGAAAACACATTTATTAACAAAAATAATTTAATTTCTAATTTTATAAATCTTTTATACGAAGCAATGACCAAGGCTAATAAAGTTGTTATTTTTGCTAACGGAACTACTAAAAAAATTGCTCAACTTTTAAGTTATAAATGAAACAAACTCGGAGGCAATATTGTCGTTTATAATTATATAGAATCATTTGTCACGATTGAAGATGATGCTATTGTCTTATTACTTTCAATTTCAGGAATTAATAATAAACTAAGTTATTATCAAAAACAATCTAAGACAAATAACCACTTCCTTATTACTTTTGGCGAAAATAAAGCTTTTAAAGGTAAAAAATTAGAATTAAGAGTTTATCAAAATTTTGATAAACTTGAGAAGTCTTTTCCAGTTATAACTGATGTTTTTTTACAATTGCTATTAAACAAACTTATTGAAAAACGCCTTGCCAACGATAAAATTATTAAACAATGAATTAATGATGTAAAAATAAACAAAATTTAAAATAAAATTGTATAATAAAAAAGCCATCAAAACGATAACCTTGTAACTTGGTCAGGCTAGGAATAGAGCAGCCACATCAAGAAGTATTGTGTTTGGTGGTTTTTTATTTTTTAATTAAATAAATTAAATAATTTTAACTAAGACATCTTTTTCGCGTTTAGGATCATTAATCGGTTTACGTTGCACATGAATAATCTCAATTTGATTGTTCATATTTGTGTGTTCGCCCTTTTTTTGTTGTCTACGATAATGAAGCACTTGATTTTCAACTTCTTCAACAGTATGCCCTTCAGCTATAAGCTCTTTGTTATGTTTGAGTAGTGCTTTGTATTGAAACATTTTATTTACTCCTTTTACATTATTTTACACCTATATTATAAACAAGATTAAATAAAATAAAATTTTCTTGTTTAAAATCACCCAATTAACTTTAAATTTTTATTTTATGTTAATTATTTTTTAAAAAATCATTTATTATTAAGAGATTAATTTTATGAACTA
>JAOWAZ010068871.1:0-13527 GCA_028565935.1 Goniobranchus fidelis
ATTTTTACTAGCAAATGATTTGTTCTGTTGCATTAAAGTTTTTTAGTAGCTATTTTAGAATAATAACTTTCTAAAAAATAATTATCTTGAGAAACTCCTTGATAAATAGGTATTAAAAAAACTACAATAAGTGCAGAAAAGCTTAATAAAGCTTTTTAGAATTGAGATAACTTTTTTGTGACTAATTTCATATTTCCCTCTTTCAAGAGATTGATGAATAAGGTGCCCCATTTAACTAGACAATTTATGGTTTTTTTAGATCTTTAACCTTGACTCTAAAATTAGAATGCGAACCAAATTTCAAGGTCTTAAAAAATAAGTGTATAATTACCCTTGAAATAGGAAAATTTGTTTACTATTGAAAGGAAAAAAATGAAAAAATTAGCTATCAATGGCTTTGGTAGGATTGGGCGGATGGTTTTCCGTCAAATTATTGAAGATCCCAACATTAATTTAGTTGCGATTAATGATTTAACAGATGTTAAAACTTTGGCTCATCTTCTTAAATATGATTCAGCACATGGTAAATTTACTAAGGAAGTTGAACATGATGAACAAAACTTAATTGTTGATGGTCATAAAATTAAAATTTTAAGTGAAAGAGATGCTCAAAATTTGCCTTGATCAGATTTAGGAATTGATTTAGTGGTTGAGGCATCAGGGTTTTATACAACTAAAGAACTTTCTACTAAACATTTAACAGCCGGAGCAAAAAAAGTTTTAATTTCGGCCCCAGCAAAAGGCGGAGTTAAAACAGTTGTTTATGCCGTTAATCATGATTTGATTATGCCTGAAGATAAAATTATTTCAGCTGCCTCATGTACAACAAATTGCTTAGCTCCAATTGCTAATGTTTTAGAACAAGAATTTGGAATTGTTAAAGGTTTGATGACTACAGTTCATGCTTACACAGGAGATCAAAGATTACAGGATGCTCCTCACCGTGATTTACGTCGCGCTCGAGCAGGAGCTTATAATATTGTGCCAACAACAACCGGAGCGGCAGTAGCTGTGGGTCTAGTTTTACCACAATTGGCTGGAAAATTAGATGGCATCGCGATGCGTGTACCTGTTATTACTGGATCAGTTGTGGATTTAGTAGTTGAACTAAAACAAGAAAACGTCACAGTTGAAGCAATTAATCAAGCGGTGAAAAAACACACTTCTGAATCATTGGGTTATGCCTTTGATCCAATAGTTTCTTCTGATGTTATCGGTGAAACTCACGGTTCTATTTTTGATTCTTTACTAACTAAAGAAATAGTTGCAGAAGGTAAAAAAATGTTTAAAGTTGTAATGTGATACGATAATGAAAATTCTTATGTTTCGCAATATGTGAGAACACTTAAACATATGTTAAGTTTGTAAATCATGTGGAAATATGTCGGCTCTGGCGTTGATTTAAAAACTTTAATTCAAGGTCATCAACGAGAAATTTGTTTTCTTGGTCGCTCTAATGTGGGCAAGAGTTCATTAATTAATGCTTTGACTCAAACTAAGACTTTAGCAAGAGTTTCTAAAACACCCGGCCGAACACAATTAATTAATTTTTTTCAAAACGATGGTCAAATTTTAGTTGACCTTCCGGGCTATGGTTATGCTAAATTATCACAACTTAAACGAGCTCAATTAAAAAAAATGTTTAGGCAATATTTAGCTAAACGCATTCAATTACAAAAGGTTTACTTATTAGTTGATTCTAAGGTGGGCTTAACAGAACTTGATTTGGCAATGTACGGTTACTTAACAACGGTTAATCTCCCGTGCTTGATCGTACTTACTAAAATTGATAAAGCTAATCAAAAAGAGCGTTATGCCACACTTAAACAAGTTAAAAATTTAACCCAAGATTATTTAGAAGTTTCGGCAAGCAAGAAACTTAATTTGGAAAAATTAAGAAAAGATATTAAAGACCAATTTAACCTTTAGGATTTTTTCTTATATAATAAGTATAAGTTCTCAAATCGTAAGGAGTTGGTTATGGAAAATTTTATTAATAATTGATTAGGGGTAGCTAGTAATTGATGAATTCCCCTTCTCGGTTTTGGTTTAATATTATTGATCGGTATGTTAGTTGGTTTGTGAAATGGATGACGTACAACTTTGTATTTTTTTGTGTGAAATTTAATTGCCTTAATTGTATTCGCCTTTGTGACTAAGTACATTTTACAATTATTGGGAAAGATGGATAATCAAGTTATTTCTATTATTAGTTCCTTAGATACTTACGCAGGACCGGTCATTATTTTGCTATTAATGTTGATTACAAATTTTTTAGCCTTTTTAAGTTACTTTTTATTTAGAAAAAGACTTAAGTCAAAAATTAAAAGTAATAAGGTTGAAGGTAGATCAAATATCTTAGTGCGAGTTGGTGGTTTGTCAATGGGCGCTTTAATAGCACTTCCGATTTCTATTTTAACGGCCAATGCTTTATTTATTTTTTCTGATACAACGTTTTTTAGTGACACTAGCAATCTCTTAGTTCAAGCAACAACACTAGGTAAATATTCTGGTATTGCCACTTATGCTAAAGGATTAAGTTCAGCTTTATTTTTATCAAAAGATGCCGACTTTTTAGAAAATTTTGTTAATGCCATTCGTGGCGTTCCCCAAGATCCGGCCCAAAAAGAAGATAAGCAATTTTTAGATTACATAAAGGAAAACAAGGAAAAAGTTGAATCATTCATTAATAATGAATTATTAATTAAAGATGTTTTACCAGTTATTTTTAATGAAGTGCTTGATAGTGACCAGAAACCAAATTTGACTGAAACAGATGTTAATAACGGGATTAAAGCTGCTTCTGAAGAAGCACTATTACCTAATGTTGGCCGAATTGAAATCACTCAAGATGCTAAGAAAAATATAACTAATTTTGTAATTGAAAATATTACACATCCTAATGTAACTAATCAACAAATTGATCAATTAATTACTAAAGTTGTCGAAAATTTGCAAACCAATCAACCAGTTAATTAATATTTTGTTATAATCATGGAGAGCTAACAGCTCCTGCCCACGAAGGTGGGCCGATAGTCCAAAGGAGGCTAAATGTCTAATTATGAGATCATGCTCATTCTTGATCCTAAAGCAGATATTAAATTAGTCGAAAAAATTGCTAATGAGGTTTTTGGTGAAGATCAGAAAAAAATTACAAAAATGGATCGGACCGAACTTGCTTATAAAATTAACAATTCCACCACAGCAACTTATGTTTTAATTAATGTTAAAACGACAAGTGCTAATATTAAGGAATTTGTGCGTAAGAGTAATATTTTAAAAACTATTTGAAGAAATATGATTGTTAATGTTGATGCCGAAGCCGGAGTTAAAAGGCCGCGTAAGGTGTATCGCCGGAGATTTGATCTTAATCAAATGTCTAATTCAACACATAATCGTAAGAGTAAAAACATTAAAGAAGTAAAAAAAACTATAAGGGAGAGTTAGAAAGTGAATAAAGTTTTACTTATTGGTCGGATCGTTAGAGATGTTGAAATCAAAACTACAACATCAGGTATTAAGTATGTGCGTTTTACGATCGCTGTGCAAAGACCCTTTGGTAACAATGAAACAGATTTTATTCCGATTTTAACTTGAAGGAACCAAGCAGAATTTGTGTTCAAGCACTTATCTAAAGGATCATTAGTCGGAATTGAAGGTCGGTTCTCTTCGTCTTCATTTCAAAATAATCAAGGTGAGTCAACAATATGATATGAAGTTGTAGCTGATCGAGTGCAAGCACTTGAAACAAAGCAACAAGTACAAATTCGCAAAATGAGTCAAAATCAGCACGAAACTATGACTTTTGCTAATGAAAGCCAACAAGTTAATTCTATTGCTCTTGAGACAGATCCTTCTTTAAAGGCTCATTCTTTAACCCAAAAGACGAATTTAGATTCGACGCAAAATCAAGTTTCTCATCAAGAAACCGAAAATACTTCTAAGGAAGATATGCCTTGAGACCTTGATTTAACATAGGAGAAAAGTAAATGGCTAGAGTTAAACCAAAAAAGATTCTCAAACGTAAAACAAGAAATCAATTTATTCCCAAAACAACGAGATATGTTGATTATAAAGATGTTGAATTGCTAAAGAAATTTATTAACGCTCATGGTAAGATTTTACCTGGTCGAGTAACAGGCTTAACTGCAGCACAACAACGTTCTTTAGCAAGGGCAATTAAAAGAGCACGTATTATGGCACTATTGCCCTTTGTTAATGAGAGAATTAGGAGATAGCACAAAGATGCTATCTTTTTAATATTTTTTTGCTAATTATGGTTATAATTATTCAAGTTTAAAAATAGTTTCGTTTATAATATAAACAATGAAAAATAAGTTTATTGTGTTTGTTTTATTGCTAGTAACTCTAATTTTTGGAGTTTATGTTTCGTTTGTGATTGTGGTTGATATTTATTTTTCAAATTTTGATCGTTTGGTGGTTATTATAATCGGAACATTATTTATGATTGCCATTTTTATTGCCATGCTTATTGGCTACTACATTATTAAAACTAAGCGCGAAGAAATTAAGAATTCATTTAATGCTTACATTGAAAATATTGTTTCAATTTCAGGCGTGGGAATGATTGTTTTTAGTAAAGATACAGAAATCATTTGAGTTTCAGAATTTATTGACAATCGCTTACAACATAACATTATTGGCCATAAACTTAATTCTTTATCAGAATCTTTTTCCCAAAAGTATTTAAAGGGTGAAAAATCTTTTCGTTTCACCTTGGAAAATGACATTTATGAAGCGAATATTGATCTTGATAAAAATGTTTTAGTACTTAAGGACGTTACAGTTGAAGAGATGATTATTCGGAAATCTAGAGATGAAAGTATAGTTTTAGGAGAGCTAGAAATTGATAACTTTAAACAATTACAATCAACTTTATCGGAAGAGGAATTTTTTCGTGCTCAATCGCAAGTAATTAAGGTCTTGGATAATTTAGTTGATAATTTTAATTTTGTTTATCGTCAATATTCTAATGGTAAATATTTATTTATTACTAATCATAAAGTGTTAGAAACTTTTATTGATACTAAATTTAGTTTTTTAAAGGATTTTAGAAAGTATAATTTAAACGATACTTTAAAATTGTCAGTTTCAATTGGCATCGGAACTGGTTATGCTCAAGAAAAAGAATTGTTAGAGTTGGCCAAAGATGCCCTCTTACAAGCCCAAGCTCGAGGCGGTGATCAAGTTGCGGTTATTCAAAATCAAAAGAAACCTATTTACTTTGGTTCAAAATTTGAAGCAGCCAAAATTGTTTCTCGAGTTAAAATTAAGCAAATTACTAAATTATTTGAACAACGTCTAGCAAATCCTAAAATTAAAAATGTTATTATTTATGGTCATCGCAATGCTGACTTGGATGCTATTGGAGCAGCATTAGGTGTTTATGCCCTAGCCCAAGCTTACAAAAAAAATACTTATATTCAAAATGCTACTTTTGATTCTACAACTATTAATGCAATGCGTAACTTACTAACTAAAGAACAATTGACAATCTTTATTCGTGCTCAAAAAGCACAACGGATTTCAACGATTCATAGTACCTTAGTTGTTATTGTTGATACTGCTGAAATTTTTAGAATTGAAAACGAAAAGGCAGTTGAAAAAGTTTCTCCAGAAAATATTTTTGTTTTTGATCATCATCGTGTTTCAAAATTACCTACTAATATTTCTCCAACTAACATTTATATTGATACAACAGCTTCTTCAAGTGCTGAAATTGTAACTGAAATTTTGCAGTTTTCTCATCTTAATGTTAAATTAAGCCGTGAAATTGCTCAGTTTATGTTGGCGGGTATTTATTTGGATACGATGCAATTTCAAAAATCATTATCGGCCAATACTTTTTCTGCAGCTGCTTTTTTGGAAAAGGCTGGAGCTCAGTCTAAAATTGCCGCTAATATGTTAAAACTTTCCGGTGATGACTCGCGTTTAGTGAATGAAATTATTTCTTCTCTTAAAGAAATTAAACCGGGTTACTTTTTAGTTACTTATAATCATGAAGTACCAACTGATATTGTTTCCGCTGCAGCTGAAGAGATTTTAAGAGTTCAAGATCGCAAAGCAGCTTTTGTGGTAGCTAAACTACCAGGGACTAAGCAATATAAATTATCCGCGCGCGGAATTGATACAAATGTCCAAGTAGTAGCCGAAGCAGTCGGGGGAGGGGGTCATTTCTCAACTGCTGCTGCAACAACAAGTGAACCTTTAAATATTTTTACTGATAATATTATTCAAGCCATTATTTCACGAACAGGAGGCAAATAAAATGAAAGTTATTTTAATTAAAGATTGTAAAGATGGGCAAAAAAATGAAATCATTGATGTGGCTGCGGGTTATGCAACTAATTTTCTAATTAAAAATAAATATGCTTTACCGATTAATGCTAAAACGAAACAAACTTTAAAACAAACTTTAATTCATAACCAAAAAATTGTTGAAAAGAAGGTAGCCAATGTTTTAGCGGTCAAAGCTGCAATTGAACAATTAAATCCGGTTTTTAATCTTAAAGTAGTCAATGACCAAGTTTATGGTTCTATTACGCGTAAACAAATTATTAAATTTTTAAAAGAACATAATATTTTAGTTGATAATCACATGGTCGAAAATTTAAAAATTACGACTTTAGGACTTACAAGATTAAGAATTTATCTTAGTCCTCAAATTACTGCCATTTTAAAAGTTGAGGTTCAAAATGGCTAATTCGTTAAGTGAATATGAACTGGAGCGCGCTTTATTAGGTTTATTAATTGTTAATCCTAAGGCAATTAATGTAACTCGTGGTTATTTATTAGCTACAGATTTTTTTGATTCTCGTCATCGCTTACTTTATCAAATCTTTTTAGAACTTCAAGATGAAAATTATAATCTTGATTTACCGACTGTAATTAGTAAACTTAAAGCTCACAATCGTTATCAAGAAATTAATGAGTCTTACCTAGCAGATTTAGTTAATGATGCGGGTTTTTTCAATAATATTAATAATTATATTAAAGTTATTGCCGACAAAGCACAATTACGAAAAGTTGCACAAGTAATTAAAAATTTAGGCCAAGAAGTGCATTCAAAGAATACTTCACCTGCAGCAATATTAGAAAAGGTTGAAACAGATATAATGGCTTCAGCTCGTGATTTACGTTTTAAAGACTTTGAATCTTCACAAGTGGTAGTTGATCGTGCTTTGCAAAGTATTGAAAAACAAGCTGTCAATGAAGGAATTTCAGGTATTCCTTCTGATTTTCCTTCTATTGATGATTTAACTAGTGGTTTTCAAAAAGGTGATTTATTCATTATTGCTGCTCGCCCATCAATGGGAAAAACAGCCTTTGCTTTAAATTTGGCCGCTAATGTTGCTAAGAACTATCGCGTGGCCTTGTTTTCTTTGGAAATGCCTGCGGTTCAAATTATGAACCGTATTCTATCCTTTAAAGGTTATATTGAAGGTTCAAAACTACGTGAACCACGGAGAATGGATAAAAATGATTGAGATAAGTTACATTTAGTGGCCGAAAAAATTAAACATTTAAAATTATATATTGATGATTCAGCCGGTATTAAGATCTCAGAAATAGCTTGGAAGTCTAAAAAACTTTATAAAAATCAAGGTTTAGATATGATTATTGTTGATTATTTACAATTAATTAATGTCGGAACTCGTGCTTCAGAAAATCGTCAAGTTGAAGTTTCTTTAATTTCTCGATTACTCAAAAAATTGGCTCGGGAATTAGAAATTCCAGTTATTGCTCTATCACAACTTTCACGTCGCGTGGAGCAAAGAGAAAATAAAACACCGATGATGTCTGATTTAAGAGAGTCAGGTGCCATTGAGCAAGATGCAGATTTAATTGCATTTTTATATCGCGAAGCTTATTATGATAAAGATAAGGGGTTGGATACAACCCACCAAACAACCGATGTTATTATTGCTAAGCATCGAAACGGAGCCGTGGGAACGGTGAAACTATCATTTAATCCTAAAACAGGCTTATTTACTGATCGAGGAGGAAAAACTTTTTAATGTCGTTTAATTTAAAAATTATTTTTGTAATTGTATTAGGCTTATTAGTGTTATTTTCGGCTTTTTTCTCTGCCACAGAAACGGCTTATTCCTCTGTATCACGTTCAAAGATTGAAACTCATAAGCGTAAAGGTAAACGTGTGGCAATTTTAATTCAAAAACAATACCAACGTTTTGGTTGGACATTAGCTACGATTTTGATTTTAAATAACTTAGTTAACGTTGGCGCTTCAGCCCTAACTACTTATTTGCTTTCTGAAATTTTAGGTTCATCAGGTGCTACTACTTTAATTGCTACTGTGGTCGTGACACCTATAATTGTTATTCTAGGTGAAATTATTCCCAAACTTTTAGCCAAAAAATATGCTTATGGCTATCTTTCAAAAGTAGCTTACATTATGAGAATCTTTAATTATTTGTTCTTCCCGGTTACTTATCCTTTATCAAAGATGGCTTTATCTTCAAGTATTACCAATACTGAAAATGAATTAAAAACAATGCTAGATATTGCTTCTCTAGAAGGAGTTTTAGAGAAAAGAGAGGCTACATTAGCTCAAAATGCCTTAGATTTAGATTCTAAAGTTGTAAGTTCAATGATGATTTCAGCTAAACAAATTAAAGCTTTGTCGCATAATGCAACCATTTTAGAAGCAAAGAAATTTTTTCGTCAAACCGGTCATTCACGTTTAGCTGTAAAAAAAGACCAACAATTTATTGGAATTATTTTTTTAAAAGATATATTTTTAGCTAATAAGGGTACTATTGAATCATATGTTATCCGACCACCTTTTATTTCTAAAAATACGATTGCTATTAAAGCCTTGGAACATTTGCGCAAAAATAAGGCACATTTAGCTTTTGTGACTCAATCTCAATCAAAACTTAAGGTGATTGGTTTAATTACAATTGAGGATATTATTGAAGAGTTAGTTGGCGAAATATATGATGAACATGATTTATCAAGTCCAATTCGTCCTATTGGTTTGCATAAATTTGTTGCTCAAGGTTCGGCTTTAATGCGTGATCTTAACTTTTTGATTGATTATCAATTTGTTAAACCTGATGACATGATTACTATTCAACAATGAATTCAAAAACGGATTAAACGACGGATTAAAAAAGGGTTAGTTTATTATTTTGATTCTAAAATTCGGTTTAAAATTTTAGTTAATAAAAATCACCAAGAAACAATTATTGAAATTACTCATAAATAACTTGTTTAGTGCTATGATTTATATTGTGAAACAAACTTTAAAAAATCCACTTGAAAGTGTGCAAACTAAAAAATGATTTGCTTATGGAACTTTAACTTTGGCAGCAATTTTATTTACTATTGGAATGCAGGCCTTCTTAAGAATAGCCCAAATATTTGCGGTCGGGCTAAGTGCGATTGGTTTATTGTTTACTTATGTTGTTCCGCATTTAGAATCTTACTTTTCATTCTTATATTTACTTTTAAATTTACCCTTTATTATTTTCTTTTGGAACAAACTTAAACGTTCATTTTTATGACGTACCTCTTTCTTTTTACTTGTTCAAACACTTATTGGCGCTATTTTTATTATTCCTCAAGCTGCTGATGTTTTTTCTAAAACATTATATGTTAAAGGTGCTACTACGCCTGAAGAATTGAGAATGTTATCATGGCCTATTATTATTTTAGCTTTGATTGGTTCGGGATTTGTTTCAATTGGTATTGCTCTTAGTTGAAAATTTGGTGCTTCAAGTGGCGGAACAGATATTGTAGCATATTATTATTCCACTAAACGGAAAAAGGCTGTCGGACCAATTTTGTTTTTAATTTCAATTGTCATTTTAGCACTTTCATTTTCGACATCTCTAATTATTCGCCAACAAATTCGTGAACGTTGATTAATGACATTGATTGGTTCGTTAGTTTATACAACGATGATCCCTCTTGTTTTAGACTTAGTTTATCCAAAATATTCAAAAGTTAAACTCATTATTTATTCCATTAAAATTGATGAAATTATTGATAAACTACACGCAATAAATTATTGGCACTCCTCAAATATTGTTTCTTTTGTTTCTGGCTATTCTCATCAAAAAGGAAGACGAATTGAAACGACTCTTTTAATTTTGGAAGTAAGACAAATTTTACATTTAGTTTATACAATTGATCCTAATGCCTGAATTTTGGAAGAAAGAGTTAGAAAAGTTTATGGTAATTTTAACACCGCTAAAGTTGATTAAAATTTATAAACCCATTTTTGTTTGCGTAATTTTTAATTGTTGATTAGAAATTTGACGTGCCTTTAAAGCTCCTTTTCTAGCGATATCATCAATTTTTTGTAAAGCATTATGGTATTTTTTTTGTAAATCAATTAAAAATGTTTTGACTTCATGTCCAAGTTGTGTTTTTAAGTATTTATAATCATGATTTTTAAATAAGGCTACCGTTTCTTCTAAACTTAAATCTTTTAAAGCGGCATAAATTGTTAGTAAATTTTTAACTCCTGGTTTTGCATCACTAAGATAAACTTTATTTTCAGAATCGGTTATTGCTTTTAAAATTTTTCGTTCTGCTTGATTAGGGTCTTCAAGAAGCAAAATATGAGATCGATCAACGTTTGAAGATTTAGACATTTTTTTAGTTGGCTCAGTTAAAGACATAATTTTAGCTCCAATTTTGACGTTTCAAACTTGTGGAATAATAAATGTAGAACCGTATTTATTATTAAAGCGTTGAGCAATATTGCGAGTCAATTCAATGTGTTGCTTTTGATCTTGCCCCACAGGTACTAGCTGGGGATTGTAAAGCAAGATATCACCAGCCATTAAAGTAGGATAAGTTAATAGACCAGTTTTAATTTTAGTTTCGTTATTAGTTTTTTTGGTCCGTCCTTTATCTTTAAATTGTGTCATTCTAGAAAGTTCACCAATGGTGGTCATATTTTCCATAAGTCATGACATTTGAGCATGAGCCTCAACATCTGATTGATAAAACAAAGTTGTTTTTTGCGGATCCAAACCAGCGGCGACATAAAGAGCCATAATGTTGCGTTTATTAGTTTTTAAAACTTGTGGATCAAGATCAATGGTCAAAGCATGTAGATCGGCAACAAAAATGTACATGTCAAATTTCTCTTGTAATTGAACAAAGTTTTTAATTGCTCCTAAATAATTGCCCAAGGTTAAAGATCCAGTTGCAGTAATACCACTAACAATACGTTTTTTTTCCATAAACTTTATTATAACTTATAATTTAAGAGACCAAGGAGAATCAAAATAAAATGAGAACACGCGATTGAGTTATTTTAATTTTTTTCACAATTATTACTTGTGGTATTTTGCCATTAGTTTTATTTTTAAAAAACCATCAAACTAAACCACAAACTAGTTTAACGCAAGTCACCAAAATTAAGCTTGATCTTACTTGATTAATTAATAAGCTTGGTGGGATAGATAATTTAGTGGGTGCCGAGTATACACATACTAAGGTTAAAGTTTTAATTCGTGATTACCAACGAGTTGATCATGAAGCTTTAATGAAACAAAAAGCCATTTCAGGTATTGCCTCAACTTCAAAATCAATTACTTTAATTGTTGGTAAAAGCGCCAAAACTTTAGCGACAAAACTTTTTGCCATGATTAAGACTTAATTTTTGTTTTGTCTTTTTCCTCTAAAATTGAAACGATAATAATTGGATTGCGTCTAATTAACTTGTGAAAATATGGTTCTAATCGTTTTTTAACAACTGTATTAATATGGGCTTTAGTTCATTGGGAATTATTTTTAATTACAAATAAAATACCACCATGAGCAAGACGTTGCACCTCATTAATTAAATCTTTAGAATTTCTAACATAAAGCGTTCCTCGTGAGATAACTTTAGTGCGACCGATAATTTCACCTTTTTGGCGATTAATCAAAACAATAATATTAACAAAGCCGTTTTCACTTAATTTTTGGCGTGTTTGGATTACTTCACTTGTCGCTTCTGAAGCCATAGTACCATCAATATAAATGGGTCCTGGATCAATGAATTCGCGAGTTAAATGTGCTTGATTATTTTTTAATTCTACTACATCTCCGTTTTTAACAATAATCACATTTTGCTTTGCCACACCTTGTTCTATGGCTGTATAACCATGAACTGCACTTTGACGATAGGCGCCGTGATAAGGAATAAAATATTTAGGTTTGATAATTTTAAAAAGTTTTTCGTGTTCAGCTTTGTAAGCATGTCCGGAAGTATGTAAAATGCCATCGACTTTATTTTCTTTAGTTTGACCACCAACTTTATATAATTGATTAATTAAAAGTTCAACCTTCATTCTATTACCAGGAATGGCTGATGAAGAGAAAATAATAATATCATTATGTTTAATTTTTAGTTGTTGATGTTTATCGCTAGCCATGCGTCATAAAGCGGCCATTTCTTCACCCTGAGAACCAGTTGAAAGAACTAGTAATTCATTATCTGGCACTTTGTGGACTTCTTTCTTATCCACAAATGTACCTTCAGGAACATTAATATACTTATGTTTATTAGCAATATCAATGGCATTGACCATTGATCGCCCAAAGGCTATGACTTTCTTTTTATGTTTAACTGCTAAATCAATGACGGCTTTAACACGATTAAGATTGGAAGCAAAAGTGGTAAAAATAACTTTCCCTTTAGCTGTTTGAATAAATTTCTCAATATCAGCTAAAATATTACGTTCGGTCGGAGAATGATCAGGTGACATTGAATTTGTAGAATCAGAAATCATGATGTCAATCCCTTCTTGCCCTCATTGTTTAAGTTTAGTAAAGTCGGTAAGATTGCCTATTGGTGTATAGTCAAATCGAAAGTCGCCAGTGTCCATAATTGAACCATTAGGTGTTTTAATTCTAATGCCAAATGAATCGGGAACTGAGTGTTGTGAAGTTCAAAAATCAACACTTAGGTGTTTAAAATTAAATTTGCTTTCACGTGTGATTTCTTCAAATTCAACTTTAACTTTAATTTTTTTGTCTTTAAGTTTAGCTTTAATGTATTCAATTGCTAAGCGTGGTGCATAAATTTTCGGAATTTGAACTTTTTGCACTAAATAAGGTATTCCACCAATATGATCTTCGTGACCATGGGTAATGAAAAGACCTTTTATTTTACGTTCATTACGTTTTAAGTATCCATAATTAGGAATAATTCCTTCAGCGCCTGTTTCCATAGAATTGGTAAATTTAATTCCGGCATCAATGATTGCAATTTCTTGGTCATATTCAATCACAAGTGTAGTTTTACCGATTTCTTGCATGCCACCTAAGGCAAAAAATCTTGTTGGTTTCATAGTTTCTCCTAGTTAGTTAATTAAATAAAAATTTTAAATTTAAACATCATTTATGTTGTTATGACAATTATAACAAAAAGATATAAGCTTTGACAAGATTAAAAATATTTTTAATAGTCGCTTAAAAATAAGTAAAAAAATTAGTGAAAGGTATAATCAATATGCGATAAAGGTGTAATTGAATTAA
>JAOWAZ010069981.1:0-13519 GCA_028565935.1 Goniobranchus fidelis
TAAGTGTAAAATCTTCTCACGGCTCTAGCTCAAAACAAGCCAAATCGATGTCCGTCACTATGCGAGAACAACGACGAAATGTAATCTACTTTTTATGTATGATGACCTGTCAATCATCCACAGATTGTCTTGTGACATCTCTTTTAAACGACCAAGATACTTAGTTTTTATTTTTCTGTGCCCTGGTATACATACTATTTCTTTAAGATTTCACACAATAGAGTTGTGATGTATTCGTGCATTTTTGGTGTACACGGATACATTTTCAATACATTCCATCTAGCATGAAATCGATTCTTTCTTTCTTTTTTTTTAGGAGGGGCTGGGGCTGAGTGTTGGGGGAATAATTTCAATATAGCAAATGTTATGATATTTACGTTTTAACAAACTTTGACACGTGCCGTGTTGCAATTTTTACATACCAAAATAAGAAAACATTCTCATATACATTTTAGGATACATCTTGGCAAAAACACAAATCAAATGGCTTACAGTAAAGTGAATGCGTAAACAGTAAACATAAATGATTTCCATTTCTGCTTCCTGATTTTTCCAAACCAAGAACGTTATTTGGGAAAACAAAGAAGACCTATAATACTTTCATAACCTTTTATTTGATTGATTGATTGATTGGTTGAAAAATTAAGCCCAGTGCATTCCGTTGGGAAGATCTCATGGCTTTTCATCTTTTGTCTTCTCCCTCTATCGTATAAAAAAAGAAATTTCTAAGTATCTAAAAAGCTATAAATTACAGGGAATAGGTCTAAGGGCTTACGTTATCAGGAATTTTCTCACTCTAGTTTCAGTTTTAACTACCAAAATAAAAACTGTTCTATGAAGTGTCAGAAAAAAAGAGGTTTAGCATTTTGTTTCATATTTCTGAGGATATTATACAAATTTTGGGTGTTTGTTGAAACACATACTCACCTGAACGCAATGTATTAAATACCCAATATGTAAATCCAAGCCGTAAACCCTAGAAAGTTTGTCATTTTCGCCAGAACAATATTTGACAAAGAGTATGAAGAACTTTTTTTTTTAATTTATGACAATATTCATGTGAAAGGAGATTTGTACATTACGGCATAGGTTGTCGAAATTTGGTCTCTATTTAATAAGTACATCAAAAGCTATGTTTTAAAAATCTATTTCACGCTTGGTGGAACGGAACGCACTGTGGATCTAGCGCAAGATGCCTCTTTCTTGATCAATGACATCTACAGTAATTTTATACGTTAATGATTGAAAAATTAGATTCTATGCCCAGTGCATCCCGTTCAGATGATCTTAGGGCTTTTTATCTTTCGTCTTCTCCCTCTAACGCAGAAAAGAAAATACTAAGTACCTATCTAAAAAGCTATACATTACAAGGGATAGTTTTAGGGGCTTACATTATCAGGATTTTTCTCACTCTAATTTCATTTTTTCCTACCAAAATAATAACTATACTATAAAGTAGTAAAAAAGGGCAAGGTTTCCACATTTCTGAAGATGTTATTTAAACAAATCTTTGTTGTTGTTTGTTTTTTCAACGTTTATTATACAGTCGGAGGCTTTTCAAGAAAGCCAAGATGTTGCTAGATTCCACATTTTTGCAGATGTTATACAGATTTTGCTTATTGTTTTTACGTTAATGTATTTTAGTGGGATTGTTAATTAATTCTTTAGACTTTGATCCATAATCCCTATTGGTATGCTTGATTAATTGATGTTCTCAGATTGGACAAAGCCCATAAAAGATGATGAAGACGGGATGAGAGAAGCAGGGAAATGTTGGTGGAGAGAAAACAAAAGCAAGAAAGGGTACCCTCACGGGGGATGCTACCTTAGTTGCCGCTTATAACATACCTGCATAGCTGACAGTGAACGTATTCTCTACCCCTCCCAACTAAATATTTCCCCAGGATTCCACAAAAGGAGAGTTTAGCTTAGCCGTCTTTTAAGTCATGCCTCGATAACAAGTAGATGCCCTAATCTGTATTCTGCACCACTGGCGGCTTTCTCCGGTAACCACACCTGGCAATGCTGCCTTTGTCGCCGTCTATCAAATGCCTAAACAGCTGGCAGTAGCCATATTCTTACTCATATCAACTGAAACGTTCTCATTACCCACACGCCATGTTGCTACTTTTAGGCGCCTCTTACAACATGGGCAGATAGCTAACAATGACTGCAATCTGGACATCTGGAGAGTCCCTGGGAATCCAAACAGGGAGTTGCTACTTAGCCTTGTCGAATCTTACAACATGCCTGAGCAACACTCAGTGGGCCTCTGAGGTTTAGATCTACAAGAGGTGAACTGATACATTTATATTACCGAACTTTGTAGGAATAGGCAGCTCTTAAGGTGTTAGATCTAGATAGAAATAGCTTTTCCGAGGCGTTATAGGTCTGGTCTGAAGAATCATTTTAAAATATGAAACTTACCGATCATACATTTTAATTTATTAGTTAACAGATGCAGATCTAGAAGTCTAGATCTAGATGTTATACCAATGGCGTATTCTGCATTCTTCCAGACTGGAGGTCGTGATTAGATTTGTCTCTTTTGTGTACTATAGCGCCAGGATAGACATAAGCTGAAATTTTAACTTTCTCGAATGGACCTTCTTGTATTATTTCGCTGAAGAGTCATTTTAAAATGTGAAATTTGCTGATCATAATTTTTAAATTATTAGTTCAAAATCAGCTCTAGATCTAGGCCAAGATTAAATTCTAATATAGGCCTACGATCCAGGCAATCAAGATCTTAACAGGAAGAGACAAAATGGAGACGGAACAAATAGGCCTATAATACGTTACTACTACTGAACAACACTGGGATCACAAGAAGACAAAATAGCAGGAGGCTCATCAAGAAATTCTCAAGACTTGACATCCGAAAAAAAATAATTCGGTCCATTGTTAAGACAAAAGGAAGTTTCCCGGAATGGCTCGTTTCTGTCCAAGACAGCAAAGGATTTTTAAAACAACTTAAGAGGCTCTAAATTCAAAAACATTTTTGCCTGCGCCCCAGCGACGTGCAAAATAGTAGGCTACGTAGATCTAATGGCATGGAGGTGGAGCTAAAAAAAATTCTTAACTAGGCCTAGGACCAACATTACCAAAACGGCGTCTTCCTCCTTAGGCTAAAGAATTGTCACAATGTCCTGATCATCTCTGCATCCTTGCTTGCGGCTCTTGGCAACCATCTACGCTGTGAAATATCGTCGACCTCGTAGGCCTTGCATCATCCGTGACTTCGTCGGCTGGGGGGGGGGAGCTCCGCCCTGTCTCGGCGGTACTTTTATACTTTTAGCCTACGCGGACGTCAATGAAAGCGTCAAAGATTTCCGGTCTCTAATGCCCTGAAACAAAATATGGACAATTTCCAAAATATTTTATTTTATGTGGATTTTTAATCAAGACCTAGCCTAGGATTAGATTTGTACATTTTAATTATTTTAGCTTGTTTTGTTTGTGCATGTATTTAGTAACAAACGGGACCACAATTGGTCAGCAATGTCGAGATCTGCTTATTAGGATCTAAGGACCATTGAATAAGGAATCTGAGCCACTAAGCCGGACATCTTGTCAACAATGACACAATTTCCGTTCAGGATAATGTCTCATCAGTACAAACTCAAAGTAATAGGTTAGGCTAGCCTGTAGGTAGGCCTTTAGGGTCTAAAAAGCTTATCTCTGTAGACATGTTTGATGGAAAGCCCGGAAGAGGTAGGCCAATCAGGAGATGGTCACACAGGATATGACAAAATGAATGGACAACACTACCTAGGCTATGACCGATAGTCGCAGAATGGCACAGGACAGGTCCTTGTTTCGGCTGGCATCGAGAGAGGCCACATCCAGAAGAGATAAGACATGAAAACTAAAACAGGCCTACAAATATGTCTATCGGACACGGAAATCTAGGTGACGATTGACTACTTCAAAGCTTTCTTCGGCCTTAATGTCAAATTTTAATTACTTAGCCTAGCCTACTTAAGATTACTTAAGAACATTCCCAGCGCAGGCACCTTCCGGCTCCTCTTTGCTAGGCTCATTCATTGATCCTGGGCTTGGATGATGACCGTCTCCTACCTGCCCCTCATCTAGAGTTGATGCTCCTTTGCTGTATAAGTTGTATTCAGCTTTATAATTATAGAGGGAATCCTGGTTTTTCCAGTGCTTATCTAGCCTATTCTTAAAGGAGTTAACACTCTGTGCGCATGCTACATGTTCAGGGAGTGAATTCCATATTGCACTGACCCTATTTGTGAAACTGTGTCTTCTAAGATCTTTATTTGAGCTTTGAACGGGGATCTTGATCGGGTGTCCTACTATGATACTGTGCCTTTCCTTATGGTCATTTCGTCATTTTAAGAATTCTCCTGCTTTATTGTCGTAGATCTCATGTGTTATCATGTAGGTTTCTATCATGTCCGATCTATGTCTTCTAGTAAGTTAAAGTGGGTAGCTGAAGTTTCCTTAGTAGTTCCTCATATGGCTAGTTCGATAGTTCCGGTAGTAGTTTTGTCGCCCTCCTTTGGACACCTTCTATCATGTCTACATGGTATACTCTCCGTGGAGACCAAACTGTGTTTGCATATTCTAATTGCGATCGTATTAGAGTCTTATATAATGGCACAAAGGCCTTGCTGTGTAAATGATTAAAGATCCTTCAAATAAGAGCTGACATAGATTGTGCTTGCTTCACTTTAGTACGTGTACATAAGTGATCATCAAAGTTCAGATCTTCATCAAGACTGTCCCAATGTCTTTTTCATCTTTTACTTGTCAGGATGGAATCTTAGTAACCATTTGGTGCTCCGGGCTTCTAGTTTCTATATATCCGACTGCAATATTTTAAAATCTTCTTCAGACTGAGTGCCCTTGGATGTTTTAGTATCGTCGATAAACAAGTATACTGCAGAGTTGAGAAGGCTTGATAAATCGTTGATATAAATCACAATCCTAGTAAGGAGCACTGGGGTAAGGCACTGGTTACATGTTACCAGTTTGAATCTACTCCATTTAAAGTGACTTTTTGTTTCCTTCCTACCAGGAAGCTTTCCATCCATTGGATCATGTCCAAACCAATGCCATAGGCAGATAGCTTACTAAGTAACTGTTTATAATGTGGGACAGTGTCAAACGCTTTTTGGTAGTCCATATATATAAATATACAGTCAACATTATTTCAATTATCTAAGGCTTTTGTCCACTCATCCAGTACTCTGAAGAGCTGCAGACTTGTGGAACTTCCTGACATGAAACCATATTGTTTATCAGAGAGTAGCTCATTCTGACTAAGATGATGTAAAATATGGTCTCTTATAGGCCTACCACCTTTTCCATAATTTTCCAGATTACTGACATGAAACTCACGTGATGTGAGGTCTGTAATTATTCTTTTTTTATCTAATGACTCGTTGAATATCAGAGTAAGGGGGATAGCGAGTTCATAATGTAGTTCTTTTAGCATTTGTGTATGCATGTTGTCAAGTCCAGGTGATTTGTCTGGTTGAAGAGCCTTCAAGTAATCAGCTACTTGTTTTTCATTTATCTTGAGGTTAAAGTATTGTATACTGATATCTATTGGTTCTAATTTAGGGATCACCCAATGTGGTTCTTTGGTAAATAGAGTACAGAAATAGTCGCTTAGAAGGTTGGCTTTCTGCCTGCCTTCATTAACTTTGGTGGATTTAGGATCCTTAGGGTCTATGCACAGCTCACCAATACTTTGACGCATTTTACTCTTCAAATTGATGTATTGCCATACTTTCTTCGGATTATGTTCGGATTCTTTTGCAGTATCGTTTTCATATTCTTTCCTTGCATTTTTCTCTTGTTTAGATATTTTATTACATACCTTATTGTACCTTTCCCGCACTGTTGGATCTTTGAATATTACAAACTTTCTGTGAAGTACGCTTTTCTCATTTATTAATGAGTAATGTTCATATCTAGTGGTATCTTACAGTTCTTTGTGCCACCCACCAATGTCATGGGCACATGCATCTTTTCTATATCAGTTACCTTGCCTTTAAATTTGGCCCACAAGTCATCAATGTTCTCAATCTTGTTTGTCATTGTCAATAGTAAGCACGCTGCGCCAGTCCATGACTTTGAGGGCATTCTTTATTTTGGGCCAATTAGCTTTCTAATAGTTCTTCCTCCAATCTCTTCTTCTGACTTTGTCTGGCTTACAGCAGTACCGAAAGATTATTGTACGATGATCAATTTTCCCCAGTGATCTCTGGTAGTTCAAATCCTCTACAGCTTTCTAATTTTTTGTTATTACAAGATCTAGTAGGCTGGGATTTTCATCTCCTCTCCACCATGTAGGTTGATCAACCACCTGAGATAAAAAATTATCTTGTATACAATCAATAAACTTTTGTTCATGCGAGTTTGGATTTGTCGCCTTATACAGATCCCAATTGATATTCGGGTAATTCAAATCTCCTAATATCAGTAAATGCTTGGAATTAATATCAGCTGCTTCTAAGGAGGCTGGTTAAGTACGTGTTTGAATCCCAGGAGATGTTAGATGGTGATCTGTATATTAGCCCCACTAATAGGTTTTCACTGTCCTGTAACTGGATACTCATGAAAAAGATTTTCCATAAATTTGGTGCTCATCTTTTTTTCTTCCACCTTCAGGGATTTGTGTATATATAGCTGCTGTCAGTGTCCAGGTTAGTGTGGAACATGTTATAAGTCACTTAGCCATTCCATGCTGTTTTCATCTGGGCTGATTTGATGTGATGAATGTTTTAGTTTCACTTCAGTCGTTCCAACTATCCTGGGTTTACATTCATTGACTTTAATTTGTAATCCAGACTTTTTGTTTCTTAATTGGTCTGTATTGGTAAAAAAAAAAAATAGCTAAGAGAATTAAAACAGTTAAAACTCTGTACATGTTGTGCCCTTTTTTTTTTACTTTATTGGTCCTCTTAACAAATTTTAACTGTCTTCCTTGCACAAGGCGGGCCTCTGACTTTGTAGATGTATTCCCCCAGGTTTTCCTTGTAAAGGTCCCTGGCTTTGTTGTACATCCCTTTTTCCCTGTCTCTCTCTGCTTTGATGAGATCATTAACTATGCTTATATTCTTTAAGGCTTCATTCTGTCTCAGCTTTTAGACACTTTTGAAGATCTTTGAGTTTATTCCCCGAGAATAGTATGACTAGTAGTGGTCTCTTGGCTTATTCCTTATCAAGTCTGCTTGTTTTTATCATGTCCTCAGCTTTAATATCATCACAGCAAGTGGAACATACTTCAAGCAGTTTATTCTGGTCATGCGTGCGCCATGCTTCATGCGTTTCCGAGTTTATTTCTTCAAGGCCAAAGATAATAATATTCTTTTCCCTGTTCTTTCTTTCATTAAGCTCTTCCATCACCACAGTCACACTTGCTTCTGCATTTTTATTCTTTGTGTTGACCTATTTTGAGGTTTTGATACTCAACTCTTCCTTTATCATACCTCCTCCTTTGAGCACTTGCTCTCCATTTCTCCCTCTAACTCTGCAATTCTGGTCTCAAATATTTACATGATTTGTGGCACCTTTCTTCAAGTTCTGTCCACAACAATGTTTCTTTCCACTTTTTCCATGCAGGGGGCACAGAACCACATAATAACGCTCTTAGACATAAGTTCATATTCCTCTTCAGAATTTTTCAGGCACTTTATACAAAAGTGGCGGCAGCATGTCTGGCATTCCAGGATTTTGTCATTTGGATTGGAGAAACTGTTGCATATTTTACAGTCGCATGCTGCTTCTTCTTCTTCTTCACCAAGTTTATGGAATCGGTTCGGATAATTTTGTTTCTTAGATTTTTTTTTCCCTTTCTGTCTGTAGTTTTGGTGCAATGGTTTAATTGCTGTGCTAAGCCTTTCTTTTGACAATCTCGGAAGATTTTGCCCCCATTTCCAAACTTGGGCTGGATCTAATATAAATCTAGATCTAGTAGGAGAACTTTAATGTAGGCCCAGAGTTTAGGCTAGGTCTATAATTCAAACTCTGAACTGAATGCGGTGGTATCTGGGAGCTACCCCACGGGATGGTCTTGCTTATAAAAGATTCATAAACGGGATTTTGTCTTCCTAGAATAAAACGTTGTATAAAAGAATAATTACACTTCCATCTTTAAAAAATGATAAGCTAAAAATCCAGATCTATGTAGTGAAGTGAAGGCTGGGCAAGGACAAGAGACAGAGACAGGTTACCAGGTTGCACCATATTTCCTTAATTGTTCAGTTAAACATCTTATAAACTACGTTTTACATAACATACAAGGAATTGATCAAATTTGCTCTGTGGGAGCTGAAAGTATCACTGCTCAATTAATTTAAGATCAGATAGATTTCTGATTGGAAATCACACATCCAGTGTACTAGTAAGATCGTTTCACAAGCCTATTAAGTAATATTAAAAGCCCATTCAGTAGGCTTCAGTTTATACCTAAATCTCATCATTAGATTATGGCACCATATTGAATATCTGCAGGATGTAATTGCTGAAATTTCTTTACAATTGGATACTGATTGATCAATTTTGTCTGCTTGTCCCTCACTTCTCTTCATTGGATCAAGTAATTATTTTTATGAAAAAATTAAATTCATACTAAATTATTCAGCTTTATCTACGATATAGATTTAGAGTCTAGGTTTAGATAGATCTAGATCTAAGTATCTGTATCTAGATCTTTATCTAGGTTGGTTCTAAATCTAGAATCTAGATCTACTGAATTTATTGTTCCCCTTTTCTTATTTGCATTGACAAGGTCTATTAGATCTTTTGTCATAATCACATTATTCCCTTTGTGTAAATCATTTATAAAACCTAGACTTATTTTTCGTTAATAGGCCTACCTCAGAACATAATAGAATAGCATGGGATAGACAAGTATTGAATTGCAGCGGCTACAACTATAGATCGAGCCAAGGGTTACATGTACATGTGTTTGGCTCAGTGACTTGCTACTACAGCAAGTTAATGTTAGGCCTATGTTAGACCTACGCTTTCATATTTAACACAAAGGCCTTAACACATTATGGTGCACATGCACAGCTTCAACCAAATAATCTCTAAAAAAAGGGCTCCATGGGTTGCGTTTTATGTGGAACACTCTGTATTATATGATGAACAATTAATGTTGCCATGAGTTAAAAACTTTTCCGGTAACATAGGTTGAACAGCATCCAATAAGGATTATGATATATTGGAATTTAAAGGAGAAGGTTTGAAAATGTGGAGTTATAAAAGCAAAGTTATAGTAAAGTTAGTCTGGTACCATGACTGAGTATTGGGGAATAAGGGGTAGAGCCCTAATTATACTAGGCATACGGTATAATGTGGCAGTTTTCCCCTGCTTTCCATGCTGACTTTACTTTCGCCAAGTCTAGAAAGACTTAGCTATCCATTTATACTGCTGCGTGAACAGGGGCCCCTGAAAAAAATCCACTGCCTGGCTGGGTTCGAACTCGGGCCACCTCGCATGGCAGTCAGCTGCTCTACTAACTGAGCTACTGGCCACACGGTGGAGTTGTACTGTAAGGAAAAAGATGCTAGTATTTCTTTATCCATGTATTGTAGCTCCCACCCTTCAATTTTTTGTCAGAAAAGATGAAATATGTAAATTTAAATACACAGCCTCTCATTGAAACACTGCAAATATTTTAGTGATCATTACCTGTTATTTTGTCTCCCTTTTTCAAAAAAAAAAAAAAAAAAAAAATTGTTTCTAGATCTTCATGTGCAGAGACTGAAGGATCTAAGGGAATTAGCAAACAAACTTCAACAAGATGCTTGGCAGTATGAACCAGCAGAAAAACTTATTGGACTTCAATGAGGTTGAGAATGACAAGTGTTTTGAATTTTTGCTCAGAAAAGTGGACTGAAATCTTAACGCAAAATGAAAGAGCCTGGCAGGATAGATTTGCATCTGAAATGGCATTGAATTTTTACGCAAGGTTGACTTATTTGCACATCTCTGTTTTGGCTCATGTACATATGCTGAAAGTTACACGTCCAATGGCAAGTTTTGATGCCTTTATCTTGTTTCATGAGT
Source organism: Goniobranchus fidelis (assembly GCA_028565935.1). NCBI lineage: Eukaryota > Metazoa > Mollusca > Gastropoda > Nudibranchia > Chromodorididae > Goniobranchus > Goniobranchus fidelis. The sequence goes on from JAOWAZ010069981.1 coordinate 10,055, forward strand.
ACAGGATGTTTGTACTAGAATTTTTCATGACTGCAGATGTTTATAATGACATTTTTCATGAGTGCAGGACTGAGCGGTAGATATGATGGCTTAGGTGCAGGATGTTTGTATTAGAATTTTTCAAGAGTTCCAGATGTTTGTAATATATTTGTTTTTAATGAGTGCAGAATGCTTGTACTAGAATTTTTCATGATTGCAGGATGTCTGTAATGGAATTTTTCATGAGTGCAGTATGTTGTACTAGAATTTTACATGAATGCAGGATATTTGTAAAATAGAATTTTTCACAAGTGCAGGATCTTTGTAACAGAATTTTTCATTAGTGCAAAATGTTTGTTTTAGAATTTTTCATGATCACAAGATGGTTTCTAGACTCTCCTGAAAAATTTGTCTGGTAAACTTATCAGGTTAAAGACTTTCATTTTCATCCAAGATACATGGTAAAGTTTGGACATGCCACTTCAGATACTTAAAGTGTTGCATTAGGAATTAAAAATTATTTTCTTTCAGGGCATGAAAATAGTCTGATTAGATTGCTAGTGTATAATGCAAATTACTAAAATGCTCTTGTGTAAGCCTTAGTCAAGCTGATGGAGGCCAAGACTCTCTTGCATATTTTTGTCGGACTCCAAATCCATAAGCTTGTGGATTCCTTCTGAACCCATGTCCCTCATGTTAAAGTCTATTTTAGCATATTTTATGAGCACTGCAACTTATTCATTTCCTTCTAAAATACAACATTATGCTGTTCTCTTTTAGGGCTGACTTGGTGAGTGTAATTAGTGTTCATTTAATTGACATGAAATGAAAGTGCATTCCATGAAACTACTCTGAACACTTTAGATAACATTACTCAGGCATTTTTTGATGTTTTCATTAGAAAAATAAAAGCCTGAAAGTCAGGAAGTACTTTTTTATGATCATACATGTGTATTATTATCTCATTCTCACATTTTATCTTACATCCTGTGTCAAATAAAAGTGCTTTCTCGAGATGTTTATTATAAAATTGAGAGTGGTTTTGTGTTGTTCTTTATACATATGTGTATGTTGGAATATTGTTTCTTTTTTTTTTGTCTAATGTATGTGTGGGTTTTATTGTCCTTTCCATGTAGTGTATATGTGTGTTTTATTGTTTTTGTTGTTTGAATGTATGTGCATTTAAATACTTTTGTTGTTCTTTTTATATAAAGTGTGTGTTGTATATGTTGTGTGTTTTATTGTTCGTTTATGTGTATGAGTGTCTGATTTTGATGTTTATGGCGTGAGAAGTACTCTAAATGTACAACATGGATTTATTGCACCTTTCTTACTGCCTCGCTTGACCTTCATAAGATAGATAAGAAGATCATTTGTAGATGGCGCCTTTCGCCAAAACCTCAAGGCGCTTTACAACAAGTCAACGTAAGATTTAATAATCTACCAATTTTATCATCCTGAATAAGAACAAAATTTATCATCATGAATAAGATTAAACAATTTACAAAATGCATCATTAACCAATGAACACCCACAAAATCACATGTACTCCATGTAAAAGAATTGTGTGACAATACATTAGGGCATTAATTTACATTTTTGTTCGATTTCTGACAGAGGGTATGTCTTAAACAGATGAGTCTTGAGAAGCTTCTTAAAGGCTTCAAAGCTGCTTGCAAGCCACGCAGTCGGGGGCTAGGCATTCCACGTATGTGGACCGATCTTTCCAAATCTTCTATCTCCAAAACGTTTCAATCTGGTCTTTAAAACAAGCAATAATTTTAAATTTTGAGATCTAAGCGCACGATGTGGCTCATATGGGGAGAGCAAATCCTGAACGTGAACTAGGGCAGTAGACTCCAGGGCCTTATAACAAAAAATACAAATTTTGTACTCAATTCTAGCCTTCACAGGAAACCAATGGAGAGCCTTGAGCAAATCCCTGGAGTTAACGTTGAATCTGTTCTTCCCAAGAACCAATCGTGTGGCGCACTTTCTACTGTTTGGAGTTTGTTTATCCTCACGTCTGTGAGGCCGACAAAGAGAGAATTGCAACTGTCCAGCTGAGGGAGGACTTAAGAAACTACAAGTGTTTTAAAGGACTCTTGTGAGAGCAAAGGTTTCATAAATATGGGAAATCCTGCGTAGCTCAAAGTACATAGCTTTTACAGTATGGTCAATCTGATGGTCCATTGAGAGTGTGCTGTCAAGGAAAAATCCAAGATTTTTAGTGGACCCAGTATACGACTTACATGTGTAAGAAGTGGTGACGGATATGAGATCTAATTTATTTCATTTCGAATTTGTAGCACACAAAAGAAGCTCAGGTTTTTCTTCATTAAGTTTCAATTTATTTTTTGTCATCCAGGATTTTCCATATAGACAGCAACTCTTAATGCTTATCTCAAGTGAATCAATATCCATCAGGGGTACACTTTTATAAAGCTGAATATCATCAGCATACATGTGGTAAAAGATTTGGAGTGGTTTTTTTTAAATAAACTGACCTAAAGGCATAGTGTACAAGGTGTAAATAATAGGGCCAAGAACAGAACCCAGGGTGACTCCATAATTTAGAGGGGAAAATCTGAAAATTATAACCTTCTAAAAACCAAAAAGGGACGTCAGTTTTTTAAGAAGGCCAAAACAAAGGGCAAAGCTATAGAGTTCAACATTCAAATCTAGATTACCACCTAAATTCTTTCTTCCCTAGCTCATTTAGACTGTGGAATGGAATGCCTGATTCGCATTCTATCAGACGCTGCAGAGCCGTTGATTCTTTCAAATGGTCCCTCTGCCACATTACCCTCAAGTCAAGCTACTAACTAGACATCATACGTCAACTTGTTTGGGTTTTTTTCAAGCGCTTTGACAGTTATACTTAGGTTTGCTTAGTCGGTCGGAGTATTTGAAGAAGATGGAAAAGAAAAAAGAGTTTTTATTCGATTTCAGACCCAAAACTATGGAAATCTCTATCTCTTAAGATGCGAACATGCTCTACCTTGGATGCTTTTAAATGTCACTTGAACACTGAACTGTCCAGAAAACATTTCTTTTAAAAACCATTGTAAAGACATGTTTAACTGATATCGTTTTAGCCTCTTCATATTTGTTTATTGCCATACATTCTTCTTAATGCAATGTATAGCCTGAATTTTTATCATTTCTTTTAAAACCGTTCTAACTTACATGTTTAGTTTAATCTAAGCTTCTTTATCTGTTTATTTATTCTTAATGCAATGTTTAGCCTGAATTTTAATATTTCTTTTAAAAACCATTGCAATTTCCTTTTTGCATTATCTTGTCCTCTTTATCTTCTTATTGTCATATAATCTTAATGTCATGCTTTGCCTGAATTTTAACCTACATTTTGATGCATTAAAAGCGCCATCGAGCACTTAAAGTGGATTTTAGGCACTATATAAATTCTTTATTATTATTATCATGATTAATATCATCATGATTTTATTTATTTATTTATTTATT
>JAOWAZ010071092.1:0-13513 GCA_028565935.1 Goniobranchus fidelis
CGTGAAATTCAAGTTGCTCTTTTCCTGCACTGTTTAAACGATGATGCGTTACGTGCATACAATGGATTTACTTTTTCTACGGATGACCTCAAAGAACTGTGGATGAGATCATCAGTAAATTCGATTCCTCCTCTATTGGAGAGCTCAAAGAGAGATTATGAGTGATACATCTTCAACAACAGATGTCAACTAGAGGGTGAGAGTTTTGAACAATTTACCTCTCATTTGAGGAGACTGATTAAGACTTACATTTACTGTGATTCATGTGTGGATTCCATACCAAAAGACTGCATTGTAATTGGAATACGTGACAAGGGTATTCAAAAACATTTACTGAAAGTTTGTAACCTAACCTTAGAGAAGTCAATCGACATCTGTAAGTCTGACATACAATGACAACTCCTCAGTCAAACTGCTCGTGATAGCATTAGCGCCCTTCCAAAGCCTAAGTTTACATACAAAAAGTACTCTCCTCATCCCTTGTCATCAGAACCTGCAACAAACAACCTGCCTATTTGCAAATATTGTGCCTGCAAGCATCGGCTTGTAAAAAGCAAATGTCCTGCCTCTGGAAAATAGATGCACAAAGTGCAAAAAACAAAATGATTTCGCCATAGCCTGCAAATCGAAATCTAGCATTAACAACCTTGATCTAAAAACACTGCTTCTAATGGTGATTCTAGTGATTCAGAGACAGAATAGATTAATACCCTAAAAACACCAATGACAAACTGGTCAAGTGTAAAATGTTTGTTGCCCAACAACCTGTGTCCTTTCTGATTGACTCTGGAGCTGCTGTAAACGTTTCACCTGAACATATTACACTACAAATGTCGCCCCCACCAACACTCCTCTCCAGGTGTAGGTTGGAAAAGAAATTCAGTGTGTGGACAAATCTACTGAACTTGTGTACAATCCTAAGAACAATACTGAGCACAAAGTGAAATTTATCGTGTGTGAGGCAAACGTCTAACCTGTTATTGGGCTAAAAACTGCCCAGAAAATGAAACTCCTAACGTTGCAAAACAACAACTTTGTGTCCGTGGCTAATGTTTTCTCTGTAGAAAGCCACCCTGTTTTTCATGATGGATTAGGACAATTTCCTGGTACCTTAACGCTACGCACTGACACTAGAGTCAAACCTGTAATCATGCCAGACAGACGAGTCCCAGTAGCCATTCGAGACCAACTGAGAATAGCGCTAGAAGAACTCACAGCTAATGGAGAGATTGTGCCAGTCACTGACAAGAAAAACGGGAAATTGAGAATTTGTATCGACCCTAAATTTTTTAATCAAGCGTTGCTTCGTGAGAGGTATACAATGCCCCTTTTGGATTATGTCCTACATGAATTTAGCCAATCCAATGTGTTTACGAAGGTCGATCTCAGGAATGGATTCTGGCACTGTGTTCTCAATGATGAATCGTCTAAATTGACAACCTTTCAAACTTGCTTTGAGTGAGAGATATCGATGGCTGAGCTTACCCTTTGGACTGTCTGTTTCACCTGAGATATTTCAGCGCAAAGTGTTGGAACTCTTTAGTAACCTACCTGGTGTTATTGCCATTCATGATGAAATCATAGTACACTGTCCTACTATACTAGAACATGATCATAGTTTAGAACTACTCTTTCAGTCATGTGACAAATACGGTGTGAAACTGAACAAAGAAAGACTTGAGCTGGCTAACAATAGTATCAATTTCATGGGACATGTAATCTCCAGCAATGGCACTAGCGCAGATCCCGAGGAAGTGAAAGCTATCTGTGAATTTCCTACTCCCAAGACTGTGTCAGAAACTAGACGATTATTGGGAATGATACAGTATCTGGCTAGATACATTCCCAATCTCACCGACATCCTGCACCTGCTACAACATCTGACAAAGAAAGATGTCACATTCACTTGGTCTGATAATCAAGAGAAAGCTTTCAAGCAGATCAAGAAAGCAATTGCTGAAAGTCCTGAATTGTCTATTTACAACCCAGACAAAGAATTGACACTTGAAAATGACGCATCCGAGTACGGATTGGGATCTGTTCTCTTGGTTTTGCATCTAGAAATGTCCTTAAGTGAAAGGAATTATGCTCAGATCGAGAAGGAACTTCTGGCAATCACCTTTGGTCTGAGAAAATTTCATCAGTACACCTACGGACGTCGTGTGACTGTCGTAACAGATCAGAATCCTCTCGTCTCAATCGTTAACAAAACTCTTGTAAAAACTCCAAAACATCTACAAGCAATGCTTCTGAAGATACAAGATTATGACTACGAGCTTGTCTACAAACCTGGATCTCAGCTTTTACTGAGTGATTCCCTATCAAGGTCTCCTCTTCGTCAGACTGATGAAATCTACACCTGCAGTAATCTGTTTGCAACGGCTGTAAAACCATCTCGTGTAGACGAAATCAAAGCAGCGACTACACGAGCTGCAACCTGAGTCAATTGAAACTGGTTATCCTTCAAGGTTGGCCTGATTTCAAAAACAATGTTCCTTTACCTCAACTACAGAGACAAACTAACAGTTCAAGATGGAGTGATTCTTTGCGGCGATCGTATCGTCATTCCACATGCGCTCCGACATGACATGAAAGTCAGAGTTCACGCTGGCCATCATGGCATCAACTCCTGTCTTCGCAGAGCCCGAGGGCTTATATATTATAATCTTCTGTCCAGGTATGTCTAGTGAAATTCACTCTTTTGTGGAATCATGTGATACTTGTGCCACTTATCCTGCTCGACAACTGAGCAACCCTTGCAATCGCACGAGGTGCCTGATAGACCTTGGCAAAAGGTTGGCACAGATCTTTGTTATGTGAAAGGTAGAAATTACCTAATTCTTGTGGATTACTATAGTGGTTTCATTGAAGTGCATCACCTGTCGGATACCTTATCTTCCACAGTGATTTACAAATTAAAGCACCATTTTGCCAGATATGGCATTCCAGAATCAGTCATTAGTGACAACTGGCCACAATACTCTTCCGCTGAATTCCAAAAGTTTGCAACTGAACAGAAGTTCAGTCATCAGCTTATCGCTCCTGGAAATTCAAAAGCGAATAGTGCTGCTGAGGCAGCCGTCAAAATCATCAAAGGCATCATGTACAAATGCCTTAAGACAGGCGAAGACCTCTACATTGGGCTCCTCAATCAATGCAATACGCCTCCTGAAGGCCTCACCTCATCACCTGCACAACGGCTCATGGGTCGACCTACCCAAACTATCTTACCATCAACTGACAACGCCCTTAGAAAATCATTTATTCCTATTGGTGATTAGATGCAAATGGACAGGAAGAAGAACAAAATGTCACAAAAAAATCTACATCGCAAACCTCTTCCTGCGCTGATTATTGGAGACAGTGTCAGAATGCAACCTATTGACAACAAAACAAAGGAATGGAAACCTACAATTCTAACTAGAGACATGGGTAGAAACACATTTAAAGTTTTTGATGGACATTATTTCTTTAGAAGAAATAGGCAATTTTTAAGAAAACAAAAATCCAATGATTGCAAAGATGATAATGCTACCGATGAGAAAAATGATAACACTCAAAGTAATGATCAGACAATGCAAAAGAAAAACAAACAATTGCATAAAGATAATTCAGTTCCCACTGCATCAAATAGTCAAGATAGTGTTGACTTAGATTCCAATGCTGATACAATTAAAACCAGTAGATATGGTCGAGTTATCAAGCCTCCAGAAAAATTAGTAATACTACCTAGATCTGTTCAGAAATACTAATTAGTAACCATCTGATTGATTATTTGTACCCTTCTGATTGACATTATGCTATAATCAATATGTCGCTTTCTATTATTTCCTATTAACAAGTATAGCCATCCTCGATTATGACGATTATGTGTAACCTTTCGCATTACTGTTCTATTAATCATGTTGTTACTCCTCCTGGTTTCGTGTAAAGAAATATACCAGAATAAGAATGATGTATGTATACCTGTGTGTGTGTTCTTGAGCATTTAAAACTTTTCATTATCTTAAGGGGAAAGGTGTAACGTGTAGCCAAGCTAGCCCTATCATTATAGCATTCTTTTATTGTAAGTGTCACCTTCGTCCCTTCTCTGGTTTCTCCGGTCCATCCTGTCTGACCGTACCCTTCTTGAATAATCACATCCGGTAACCATGCCTGGTCCATTGATTTCTATTTTTATGGCCTGGTCTCTCTCTCTCTCTCTTCTTCCTCTCTCCCCTTCGCTGCCTACCCCCTTCCTTATATTATTCAGTTGTGTTCCTGATCTTGTACCGTTAACACGTATTCTTAGATTCAATAAAGTACTCGTCTTTACTTGAAACATATCTTGTTTATTTATTGTATTTCACACCACTGCTTGTTGTTTGTTAACGAACCCTATTGTGTTGAGTACAACACGTAACATGGTGACAGCGGAGTGGTAGCAGTGGATATATTTTGTGAAAGAAAAACATTCCTTATACTTTGTGATCATGTCGTCTGAGCCTGAAAACCTCGATTCTTCGACGATGGATAACAATGCTGTTCCAAAATCCTGTATTCCGGGACTGAAACCTCCTTCTCCTTTTGCCCTAAGTGCAAATATTCCTGAATCTTGGAAACTGTTTAAGCAAAGATGGAGTACATACTGTGTCCTTACACAACTCAACTCTCTACCTCGTGAAATTCAAGTTGCTCTTTTCCTGCACTGTTTAAACGATGATGCGTTACGTGCATACAATGGATTTACTTTTTCCACGGATGACTCTCAAAGAACTGTGGATGAGATCATCAGTAAATTCGATTCCTTCGCTGTTGGAGAGCTCAACGAGACTTATGAGCGATAGGTTTTCAACAACAGATGTCAACTAGAGGGTGAGAGTTTTGAACAATTTACCTCTGATTTGAGAAGACTGATTAAGACTTGCAATTACTGTGATTCATGTGTGGATTCTATACTAAAAGACCGCATTGTGATTGGAATACGTGACAAGGATATTCAAAAAGATTTATTGAAAGTCCGTAACCTAACCTTAGAGAAGTCAATCGACATCTGTAAGGCCGCTGAGAACGCAAACATGCAAAGACAACTCCTCAGCCAAACGACTCGTGATAGTGTTAGCGCCATTCCAAAGCCTCGCAAGTCCACCTACAAAAAGTCTTCTCTTCATTCCTCGTCATCAGAACCTGCAACAAACAACCTGCCTATCTGCAAATATTGTGCCCGCAAGCATCAGCTGGTAAAAAGCAAATGTCCTGCCTATGGCAAAAGATGCACAAAGTGCAAAGGACAAAATCATTTTGCCATAGTCTGCAAAACAAAATCTAGAATAAACAACCTAAATAACTCTGCTCCTAATGGTGATTCTAGTGATTCTGAGACTGAATGGATTAATACCCTAAAAAACACCAATGACAAACTGGTCAAGTGCAAAATGTTTGTTGCTCAACAACCTGTGTCCTTTTTGATTGACTCCGGAGCTGCTGTGAACGTGCTACCTGAACGTTATGCTACAAATGTCGCCCCCACCAACACTCGTCTCCAGGTGTATGGTGGAAAAGAAATTGAATGCGTAGGCAAATCTACTGAACTTGTGTACAATCCAAAGAACAATACTAAGTACAAAGTGGACTTTATTGTGTGTAATACCAACGTTCAACCTGTTATTGGATTAAAAACTGCTCAGAAGATGGAACTCCTAACGTTGCAGGACAAAAACTTTGTCTCCGTGGCTAATGTTTTCTCTGTAGAAAGCCACCCTGTTTTTGAAGATGGTTTAGGACAATTCCCTGGAACCTTAAAACTACGCACTGACCCGAGTGTCAAACCTGTAATCATGCCGGATAGGAGAGTTCCTGTAGCCATTCGAGACCGACTGAGAAAAGAGCTGGAAGAGCTCACAGCGAATGGAGTGATTGTGCCAGTCACTGATCCTACCCCATGGGTGAGCCAAACCGTCGTAACTCACAAGAAAAACGGGAAATTGAGAATTTGTATCGACCCTAAATTTTTGAACCAAGCGTTGCTTCGTGAAAGGTATACAATGCCCCTTTTGGATGATGTCCTACACGAACTTAGCCAATCCAATGTGTTTACGAAGGTCGATCTCAGAAACGGATTCTGGCACTGTGTTCTCGATGAGGAATCGTCTAAATTGACAACCTTTCAAACTTGTTTTGGGAGATATCGATGGCTAAGATTACCCTTTGGACTGTCTGTTTCACCCGAGATATTCCAACGAAAAGTGATGGAACTCTTTGGGAACCTTCCTGGTGTTATTGCCATCCATGATGACATCATAGTACATGGTCCTACTAGACTAGAACATGATCATAGTTTAGAACTACTCCTTCAATCATGTGACAAATACGGTGTGAAACTGAACAAAGAAAAATTTGAACTGGCTAGGAATAGTATCACTTTCATGGGACATGTAATCTCGAACAATGGCATTAGCACAGATCCCGAGAAAGTGAAAGCCATTCGTGAATTTCCGACTCCCAAGACCGTTACAGAAACTAGGCGATTATTGGGAATGATACAGTATCTGGCTAGATACATTCCCAACCTCACCGACATCCTGCACCCCTTACAAAATCTGACAAAGAAAGATGTCACATTCACTTGGTCGGACAATCAAGAGAAAGCTTTCAAGCAGATCAAGAAAGCAATAGCTGAAAGCCCTGAACTGTCCATTTACAACCCCGAAAAAGAATTGACGCTTGAAAATGACGCATCCGAGTACGGATTGGGGTCTGTTCTTCTGCAAGAAGGGAAACCTCTTGGGTTTGCGTCTAGAACTCTGTCCTCAAGTGAAAAGAATTACGCTCAGATCGAGAAGGAACTCCTGGCAATCACCTTTGGTCTGAGAAAATTTCATCAGTACACCTACGGACGTCGTGTGACTGTGGTTACCGATCACAAACCTCTCGTCTCAATCGTGAACAAGCCTCTTGTAAAAGCTCCAAAACGTCTACAATCAATGCTTCTAAAGATACAAGATTATGACTACGAGCTCGTCTACAAACCTGGATCTCAGCTTGTACTGAGCGATTCCCTTTCTAGGTCTCCTCTTCCTCAGACTGATGAAATCTATACCTGCAGTAACCTGTTTGCAACAGCTGTAAGACCGTCTCGCCTAGAAGAAATCAAAGCAGCGACTATACTTGATGCAACCTTGAGTCAATTGAAACTGGTTATCCTTCAAGGTTGGCCTGAATTCAAAAACGATGTTCCTACGGCTGTCGTCCCTTACTTCAACTACAGAGATGAACTAACAGTTCAAGATGGAGTGATTCTTCGCGGCGATCGCATCGTCATTCCACATGCGCTCCGACATGACATGAAAGTCAGAGTTCACGCTGGCCATCATGGCATCAACTCCTGTCTTCGCAGAGCCCGAGAGCTCATCTTCTGGCCCGGTATGTCTAGTGAAATTCGCTCATTTGTGGAATCATGTGATACTTGTGCCACTTATTCTGCTCGACAGCCTGAGCAACCCTTACTATCACATGAAGTGCCTGATAGACCTTGGCAAAAGGTTGGCACAGATCTGTGTTATGTGAAAGGTAGAAATTACCTAATTCTTGTGGATTACTATAGTGGTTTCATTGAAGTGGATTACCTATCGGATACCTTATCTTCAACAGTGATTCACAAGTTAAAGCACCATTTTGCTAGATATGGCATTCCAGAATCAGTCATTAGTGACAACGGGCCACAATACTCTTCCGTTGAATTCCGAAAGTTCGCAACAGAATGGAATTTCAGTCATCAGCCCATCGCTCCTGGAAATTCAAAAGCGAATGGTGCTGCTGAGGCAGCCGTCAAAATCATCAAAGGCATGATGTACAAATGCCTTAAGACAGGCGAGGATCCCTACATTGGGCTTCTCAATCAACGCAATACGCCTACTGAGGGCCTCACCTCGTCACCTGCGCAACGGCTCATGGGTCGACGTACCCAAACCATCTTACCATCAACTGACAACGCCCTTAGAAAATCCCTGATTCCTATAAGTGATAAGATGCAAATGGAGAGGAAAAAGGACAAAATGTCACAAAAACATCTACATCGCAAACCACTTCCTTCGCTGATTATTGGAGACAATGTCAGAATGCAACCTATTGACAACAAAACCAAGGAATGGAGACCTGCAACTGTAACTAGATATCTACATTACTTGTTGGGCTGGAAATGCACGAGAAAATGATAAAGATAAAATAAACAAGATCACACAAGGAAAGCAAGTAAGATATCAAATGCCAATTTTTCTACATTTGATGAACTATTTAAATTAAACTGCCTACGTAAAATTAAATCAATCATCACCAATGTACATCATGCACTTTCAGCGCGTCAAAACATTAGTCAGAAGTCCCAGACCACTCCACATAAAATGCAATAGAGAAAGATATAAAAAATCGTTTTACCAACATCTATTACATTGCATTCTTTGTCGTTCTAACTACATGTATTCTTAAATGTATCAGCCTTAGAAAACTGCCTTGTTTATTTTGACTTTTGCACTGTATATGCCATTCGTCGTCACTGCTGCTGCCGTTGTCATTGTTAGTGTCGCTGTTGTTAGTGACAACGCTGTTCTTATTATGAAGCTGTGATAGTTCTGGTGGTGTTGTGCTTGATGGTGCTGCTGTTGCTGTTGTTCTTGTTTTGATGCTATATATGTATAACCATGACATGCATTTATTTAGCTTTGCCTTAATAATACGTATACGCATTTGTGACTATTATTATTATTATTATCATTATTATTATTATTTTTGTTGTTATTATCTGTTATTGTTGTTGTTGTTGTTGTTCTAGTATAATTGGAACCATACTAATGTGCCTTTTTGGACATAAAGTTTCATCTTATCTTAACTTATCTTATCTTAATCATATAGGGATGCCCTCTGGTTAAAATGAAAAAGATTGAACTTTTTTCGCGATCGGAATAGGCTGCCCAGATTCAAACTCAATCGTACTTTGAACAGTCGAAGCGAATAGCTCAGCATGTGGCCAGTTCCATGTAAGAGCCAAGTGGATGTTTTGTAAGAAAATGCGCATGCCCACTTCTAAAGGATGAGAATGAAAGCAAGGGAAATGTATAATTACGGACACCCGAATGGTAAGCTACTCAGTACTCGGGGACCAGCTCACCCTAGGCCTACTAGCCTACTGCAGATATCTATTTTTTTTTGTTATTTTACTGCTGACACTGGTTGGCCAATATCTTTGATCATTCGGCCTTAGCATTAGAGTCATTCCTCTTTCTTTTTCTTATACCTTGTGTTTCAGTCGTCTCTGTCTCCCTCTTTGTCTCTTTTTGTCTATGTAATAGCTATTTAAACTGAACAAAGCAAAACAAAGAAGAGAAATAAACACCCAGAAAAGATAAGAAATCCTCTGCCCCCTCAAAAAGAGAGGTAAATATTTTGCTTGCAAAATTTGTAAAATTCTGCAAAAATTCTTGCTTATAAGTCAATGACAAGGTGGACTCAGCTCTTGAGGAAAGCCTTTTCACCCATTGAAAACATTTGGATGTTTGTTTATTTGGTGTTTTGCTGCTCTTTTAAACTAAACAGTCATCTCAATGCCCATGGAAAAAGAAAAAATGAAAGACTACTTTAAAATAAGGGAGAAAACAAGTGTATAAAAACATGCACGTAATAACTTTCATAACAAAAAGGCTAAATGAAGAGATGATTTAGAGACAAACAAATATTCTTTCTGAAAAAAAAAACTACGCTTATTCACAATAGTTATCAAGCCCAAACTGCATGCAATAAATACCCAGGATTTTCTACCACCTTTTGTGTACAAAAGAACTTGCCCATCTAGATAAGACTTTCAAGTCGTGCAATGCACATAAACGGAGGATGGGTGGCCACTGAATGATGCCTCCTTCCCTCCCATTGCAAATTTACCCCTTTGAGGACACATAAGAGAGCGTGACAGAAGACAGACAAGACAAGAAGCTCTCACTCAAACCTTACTGCCTTTTACAGCATGTTTTTAAGAGTACTGGCATTGGTCTTATTCTACATTCTCTCAGTTGAGGAACATGGGATCCACAAGGGGATATATTTGGATTATTCAGAATACAATTTTACAATTATGACAATGATGATTTAAAAAAATTATGTCAAAATTTTATTTGTCCTACAATGTCAAAATATTGTTTCAAAATATCATCTGAGGAAAACAATTGGACTCAGAGGCAATACAAAAAATCATCATACAAATATTTATTCAATTCTATAGTTATAAACATTACTATGGCAGTACAAAAATATGTTAAATTGTGTTAGTTTATAGGCTTATGAGGAAAAAAGAGAGTCATGTGTCAAGGCTTAAGCTGTTTTAGGCTGTCCAAAATTTATTTCAAAGCATTGTGTTTCAGAAAAAAACAGAATCCTTGATATATGAGTAAAAGTCTTTCATAAATCTGCTTAGCTTCAGACCAGTTAAAAGGAATTTAGATAGGTACTATTTATCAAAATGTAAAAAAAACTATTCAAATACTGAAACCAAATGAAGACTGGATCATTTCATTCTGCTTAGTTGCAAGAAAAGAGTTTTGATTTGCATACACAGAAGTAGACACCTGCCAAAGAGGGTCTTGCAAAAATAGACAAAATTATCAGCTCTGTCAAATTTGTACCTCACAGAAACGTTTTTGAAAAGGCGACAACAATTAAAGATCTGATTCAAACTGTAAATCCTTAATCACAAAGACAGCATGATAGATCAAATACATCAAATATATGCCTACAACTGCAATTATTTGTGACAACATCCAACTTGATTCATAAGCCTAAGACACATGTTTTCTCTGCAGCCAACATCCAACTATATATTATATAAGTGCTAAAATTTTGGGACTTTCACCAATTAAAACAGCAGTGCTCAGGGAAGATCAACATTGGCATCTTATAAGCAGTATACCACACTGAAAGATAAAATAAAGAAATGTTACAATAATTTAGTTCTACTTCAGGGTGATCTATTTAAGAAACATTTCATAAACCAAAATAATTTTCTTACAAGGAAGAGTTTCAGTACCATAGCTGACACCATTTAATTGCAACACAATGGGAACAACCAAATTGCTGCATTTATCTGAAGTTGAGCTGAGATGGAAAGCTGCTATGATTTTATGATTGTAAAAACAGTGAAGAAATGACAAAATACTCTTTGTTTTTTCATTTCATACACTTTAATCTGCAAAATTTCAAAATCAAAAGATAACTTTTCAATTAACGATGATAAAAAGAAAAAAAGCCAACTCATAAAGCACATCAGCATAAAATGTCCCCTATGACTTGTGATCGAAATGAATCTGAAAAGGCACCTTAAGCAAATTACACTAATTAAATAAATGAGAAATGTACTAAGAACTGAAAAAATTAAAATGCAGAACACTAAATGCTTAAAACAAGAATAGTTTGGTGCCACAGGACAAAGGGGGCGTTTGTCAGTGAATCATTTGTATGGTGTCCCTGTGACAAAGTGACACATTATATTTGTCTGCACCTCTCAAGCAAATGATGTGAGCAGCCATGGTTCAATCTATACTTCTGTTGAAATTACAGGACAGGCAAGTATATATAGAAATTTTATATACTCAAAGATGAGTTAAAATACACTTCTGAGCTGAGATGTGATACATGGGACATTAAAGAATGTAGGTATAAAAGTTTACCAATGATGTTTGGTTTCACCAGAATATTGCCATGGGCTTTTATTTTCGATCAAAATGTTGGTGTAAAATGAAAAATTAATTTCTGGAGGGCATTTTGGCAATTATTTAAGTGCTTCAAAATGCAATCTCTCAAGCCTCTCAAATTGGCTATCAATTTTATACCAAAATGACAACAGATATTCTTAGTGAAAGTTACATATATCAATAAATGGCCAAAGTCAAAAGTCGTATTAGAATTTATCACCTCAATTAAACTTCCACCTGACCACCTGAGAAAGAAAAAAAATTTAATATAGTTCAAAAGAGGCTATGAGACATTAGCACCTTTTGACCTCAACTACGTTGCAATTAAGCGGAAATCTCAACAACCTTCAAAATTGGTCACATTGACAATATTTACATGCAATAAGTTCAGAAACTTTTCTCTATTCTATGGGTTTGCTAAGTCTGGGACTGTCTTGATGACTTGAATTATGGCCTATAAAAATTTGGGGGTTGTTTTTTGTTATTTCAAGTGAGCTCACTAGATAGCATGAGTTGTGAGGGACGGGGCTAATTGTCAGCAATACGCAGTCTAGACATGAATCTAATTGATCTTTGAATAGGAGGAGCCTTTTGTCAAAGGAGTCTCTTTCAGGTCAAAAGAGATGGGAATGAGGTGCTGAGATCTGCTTGAAAACTCAATTAGTTTTGAAAGGGGATGGGACATATCTTTCCTTATAAACAAAATTTTCTTTTTGACAATTTTGAACTAGGGAAGGATCAAATACTGTTGACTTTATCTTTACAGGCTTTCCTTGCATTTTCTCCCCAGCAAATAAAACAGCATCATTGACGTCATTCATTAATAAGACTCAACGGGCGCTATGATACAAAGGCTATTACATGGTCAGCCTTATGATGGTGTGATAGTGAAATTTTTTTTACACCACCAAACTCTTTATACTACCAAGATTACTGATGTCCTAAAGTTGGCGGTATAACGAAGTTTTATTGTAGCACCAAAACAGCCTGGCCGCCTAACCCTAATTGTTGTAAATTCAGGAATAAACTTTATGAGAATATGACTCACAGGATGTCTCTAACAGTCCTCAAGTCTGATTTAGTGGATCCCAGAGTTGGAGTGGTGAAGAGGTGAAACATTGATCTAGCCTACAGGCTTTATAGGGTTACGTTGAAGTTACTTCTCAAAATGAAACCCAAAGAGGCTCAAATCATTTGTAGATGTATGTTATAATTATATTGACTTTGATGGGAGTTTTTTTTAAGCGAATCAACATAAAACTACTGATTTTTTTGTAGTTAGCACATTTGTGACAGATCTGTCTGCAGATTTATAGCATATAAAAATTCACAAAAATCTCACCTATCAAAGAACTTCTCTATTCTAAAGACATTATTGGAAAGGCAATTACAAATGCTACATTTTAGCTACTTAAATTGCTTTTAAATAAATTCTTTTTTTTTTTACACATGTAACCATAGTTCCCAACTAACTACTTACCAACTAAAGCCAGCTACTAAACGCGTTGCGTCATGTTCAATTTACCTTCCAACTATGTTTTAGTTTCCAACTACTTGCGGCTGAGAAGTCAAATTTGAATGGGATTACACAAAAACTATAAATAGATCTTGTTTTTTTATTAAGCGAGATAAAGGAAAACTTGGCTACATGGCAAAATAAATTTCTCATCATCAAAAGGCTCTGAACGCTTATGGAAGAGTTTGCTTGTCGAAAATAACTTTTACCAAAAAGTTCAAATCTACAGTAACAAACAAGGCAAAGCAGTCAGCATGATCTGAAATAAGTTCTGCTGTCAATTCAG
>JAOWAZ010072201.1:0-13501 GCA_028565935.1 Goniobranchus fidelis
ATCTGTGATTGGTTCCTTCTTTAATGCTTAGATAGCTTGGGATCTGTGATTGGTTCCTCGTGAGTGCCTAGAAAGCTGGGGACCTGTGATTGGTTCCTCCTTAGTGCATGGATAGCTTGGGATCTGTGATTGGTTCCTCCTTAGTGCATTGATAGCTTGGGATCTGTGATTGGTTCCTTCTTTAATGCTTAGATAGCTTGGGATCTGTGATTGGTTCCTTCTTTAATGCTTAGATAGCTTGGGATCTGTGATTGGTTCCTCGTGAGTGCCTAGAAAGCTTGGGATCTGTGATTGGTGTCGTTGGTTTCTCCTTAGTACCTGGATAGCTTGGGATCTGTGATTGGTTCCTCGTGAGTGCCTAGAAAGCTTGGGATCTGTGATTGGTGTAGTTGGTTTCTCCTTAGTGCCCGGATAGCTGGGGACCTGTAATTGGTACTCCTTAGTGCATGGATAGCTTGGGATCTGTGATTGGTTCCTTCGTACTGCCTGGATAGCTTGGAACGTACGATTGCTTCCTCCTTATTGCCTGAATGGTTTGGGACCTGTGATTGGTTCCCCCTTAATGTATAGAGGGCTTGGAATCTGTGTTGGATTCCACCTTAATGCCTAAATACCTTGGGATCTGTGTTTGGTTCCTCCTTAGTGCCTGGATAGCTGGGGACCTGTGATTGGTTCATCCTTAGTGCCTGGATAGCTTTGGATCTGTGATTGGTTCCTCCGTAGCGCCTGGATACCTTGGAACCTGTGATTGGTTCCTCCTTAGTGCCTGGATAGCTTTGGATCTGTGATTGGTTACTACGTAGCACCAGGATTCCTTGGAACCTGTGATTAGTTCCTCCTTAGTGCCTGGATAGCTTTGGATCTGTTATTGGTTCCTCCGTAGTGCCTGGATAGCTTGGAACTTGTGATTGGTTCCTCCTTAAGGCCTGAATGGTTTGGGCCCTATGATTGGTTCCCCCTTAATGTCTAGAGAGCATGGAATCTGTGATTGGTTCCACTTAATGCCTAGATAGCTTGGGAGCTGTGGTTGGTTCCACTGTATGCCTAAATAGCTTGGGATATGTGATTGGTTCCACGTAAGGCCTAAATAGCTTGGGAAATGTGATTGGTTCCACTTAATGCCTAGGTAGCTTGGGATCTGTTATTTTAACACATAGCTTGAGATCTGTGATCGTTCCCTCCCCAAGATCTTCAAAAACAAGTAGCTGAGTATCTCTGATTGGTTCCTCCTTACGTTGTTCAATAACAGATGGCTTGTAATCTTTGTTTGGTTCCTTCCTAAGGTTTTCAAAAACATGTAGCTTAGTATCTCTGATTGTTTCCTCCTTACGTTTTTCTATAACAGATGGTATAGAATCTGTGATTGGTTCCTCCATAAAGTTTTCAATAACAGATAGGTTAAGATTTTCAAAAACAAGTAGCTGAGTATCTCTGATTGGTTCCTCCTTACGAATTTTCAATAACAGATGGCATGAAATCTGCGATTGGTTCTTCCTTAGTGTGTTCAGTAACAGATAGCTTGGAATCTGTGCTTGGTTCCTCCTTAAAGTTTTCAATAACAGATAGGTTAAGAATTTGTGATTGGTTCCTCCTCAAGATTTCAATAGCAGATAGGTTAAGAATCTATGGATCCTCCTTAAGTTTTCCATCAACAGATAGCTTGGAATCTGTTGCTAATTCCTTCATTACACAGAGATGATTTTAATAACATTTCCCTTATTTATTCCAGGTGTCAGTTTACATTCTTTGTACCAAACGGAACAGCCATTGACAATTTTGCTCTCAGTCCATACGGGAGGGATATTCTGAATGACAGAGTTCGCTGGAGATGGGTATGTCTAACTAATTTCTGAAGTTTTTGACCCATTTAATGCTTTTCATGTTAACTGATAAGAAAATAACTTTAAACTGTTTAGAATGCATTTTTAGTTTATCAGACATTGGTAAAGGTTGTTGTTTTTGTTGTTTTTTTTAATTACAGTTTGAGAAGCTTGTGATTTGAATGCAAGCATTTATGTCAGTGTTTCAAGCAATGATGGCATGATTGGTTATTAGACTAGGTGACCACCGAGGATATTTGACGATTCTTTACTTGGCGTCTGGCTCGCTGTCTGAAGTTATTGGTTTGCTGAAATTGTATCCGTGGGCGCCAATCTTTATCTGACAACTTTTCTTTAAATGAGTACCAGTCTAAAACTGTGGAGAGCAGGGTACTGCATTGTTGCAGCCAACCAAACCATGGCACTGATTCCCTCAGCGTCATGGCATCGTCCCATAGGCCATTAGCAACAGCTCTCCACTCATCTCTGCCCTAAGGCTTGTTTCTGGAACTCATTCCAACTGTATGTTAAATTTCTCTTATACACCTCCATGCACCTCCTCCATATTGTTCTTAAGCCTGCTTCACATCTACAGTGCGATCGTTCATATTTACATGTCAGTTACATCTGAATCCTACATGACATCCAGATCCACAAGTATATCGGTGCTGCACCTACTTGCAATGAATCTACATACTAAATACATTTATTCGCCTCTATGCTCTCCTCCCAAAGTGCACAGTAACTGTACACGATAGTGTTGTTTAAAACAAACAAACAAACAATCAAAGAATCAACTTCACAGATAATCTTAAAATGTGGATGCCTATGTGCAACTTTTGCTAATTCAAGTAAACTGTTTTCAAAATTAATGTAATTTGTTTATTAAGTGGACTACCAGTAAACATGTTAATAAATTACAAAATTATCTACCGCTCTGGCAAGCATGAAAAAGCAACGTCTAGGCTCGGAAAATATTGAATAGAAATCTTTAAGCAAAGTGAAACTTTCAACCCGCCAGACTGTCAAATTTTCATCCAATTTCCAGTCCCCAACATTCGATTCATCGGACGATTGCTTGAATCAGTTGAACTTGACCGATGGCATTATAGATGTGCGGCAAGTGTACCCCTCTTCGTTTACCCTGAGTATCAGTTTCAGGACTCCCCATTTTCATAATAATCCCCCCCCCCCACACACACACACAACCAAACAACTGTAAACAAATTCAGTAAACCCCTACCCCCGGTATGCTGAATCCATTGCCATTATACCTCACAAGTATACTGAGAGCCGGTTTCAGGTTACCCCTACAATTTTCATCTTACCCCACAAGATATGATGTGTGATTGATCGGTGTGTTTGTGTGTGTGTTTGCATGTCTGTGTCTGTCTGTAGTGCTCGTGAGCGCGGTGCGTGCCTGCGTGAAACTACTATTGCTCCTACGACTACCACCGTTGCTGCTGCAGCTACTTCTCTTATTTATTTTCAACGATTTTGACCATTCTCATCATCATCACCAAAATTCACATCGGAAAAGGTAATGAATACAAAATGAATGTATATGTATATGAATGTATAAGTTTGTATATAAGTTTGGAGATATGTTCCACATGTGCTCTCTTCATTTGTTTATAAACAAAATATCAATCAACGTGCAAGCAATGGAAGATCATCGGGCTTCTTAGGCCTAATGTTTTCATTGAGGCCTAGAGATCTTTCTCCCACTTCGCTTTCTAAAAGTTTGATATTATGATTAAAGAATCGTCAAAAAAGTGAAAATTTCAATGGATAAAAAAACGTATAAGGCCTGTTCAAATGTGGTTCATTTATCAAATACAACCTGCTCTGGGGGAATGTTTATCTTCAACTGGAATTTAGTGGCCGATGGACTTGTAATAGCGGAGAACACTGGCGCGCCGAAATCGGTCATGAAAAAGTTGTTTTTAAAAAATATAAGATTATGATGTAAACAATGGTATTCGTGATTGTTTCTGTTAATTACGGTTTCATTTTTGATTCAATGACTGCCTTACTTTTAACTTAACTGCAATGTGTAGCAAATTCAAAATATTCGGGAGGTTTAAGTATTAAAGGTTGTTGTGCTTTACAGACATTATTTTTATTTTCAGACTGCATACATTATTTATTTTGGTATGAGTGTGTTGATAACTGATTTTGCTTTAATTTGATACATGTACCAAAATCAATAATGAGGTTTGAACCCCAGGATATATATATAGAGGTTAAACCAACTGGTGCGTTATTTTTGTGTGTCAGTATAAGTACATACATAATACATGCATAGAAATCTACATAATATACAACTATATTAATATTATATTATATTCACACACATATACATGTGTGGACATGTTGCTTTTACAAACAATAAATACTTTGAGAAGGATATAAGTAAGCAAGTGATGATGATGTTGACCACACCAGTAATAGTAATAGTGTCCACAGCTATTACTATAAGAGCAACAGGATACCAACCATTATCTGTAACTACTTTTAATTTGAAACTTACTTGACACTTGCATCTTTTACTGCTTGGAGTGGAGATTTCTTAAGCCTGAAATCAGATTATTTCTTCAGTTTTCTTGACATAAATCTGCAATGTTCTTGCACCATTATGGGTTTGTAAAATAAGGAATTTTATCTCTGTCAGTCTTTTGCCATTGTCACATTTTAAACTCTCGAATACATGTAGTAGAATCATCTGCAATTTTATTTAATCAATTTTATATTACCTTAATCAATGACACATTAATCATAACGTGAACAGAATGATGGCAAGATCTTTGGGGAGCACCTGTACTTCTTAAGGGACCGTTCACAAATGCCATCATGTAACATTAACTTCCCCATGTCATCTTCTGTCATTTTATTTCCGATTGAAGCCCCTCTCCCAACCCTCCCAAAGTTGACGGCAACCGAAATATACATACAGGATGCCCCTTTAATTCCAATAAGAAATAAAAATTATTGTTTATTCACCCACGCCACCTGGATCAAATGACCGAAAGGGTCACTTATTTACTAATAACTCGGCTCCTAATGCAATATATACCCCAAGCTGCTAAATATGCTTATCTTACAAAACATCCCAGAATGTGAACTTTGCAGCTATAGTGGTTTTGCTGTAAGGGCCTTGTTTGTTCGCTTGTGTGATAACACTTATAAAAATCTAAAACTCATTCAAAAGCCCTGATCGGGTCAAAATTAACCCGAATCAAGTGATTAGTCCTTGTCTGTCATAATAAATACGTTGTCGGTTCTGATTACAAGTAATCAATACTGATTATTGTTTTCCAATTCCCATGACCCTGCTTACATTTCCTACCTCTTTTGTACTGGTGAACCATCACCACTGATGAAAGTTTCAGGCCACATCAAATGACGATTGAACAAAAAGGAACTGTTCGATATGGTAATAAATGTAGATCTATTGGCATTGGTAATAGTAATAGGGCAGTAATACCGTATGATCCGACCACACGTAAATTTCAATTTAGGGTTAGGGTTAAGTAGGCGTATAGGTATTTGAAGTAATCGAACCATCAATATTTTTAGTATTTTGTGGTACTATTTCTCAGGTCAAAAATGGAGCGATCATGATTTCTGTACTAGTAATACAGTTTAACATTGAGGCAGCGTTGGTTAAAGAATACAACAGAGAAATATTCCTACTGTACCTGAAATGTCAAATTAACAACTTTAACAATTCAAAATCATTACAGTAAACAGATTGGAAATCAAACCTGGAAAATGAAACAAAAAGATTGGAATGCCATCTTATTTTGAAACTATAAATAAGGGTTCATGTGTTCATTTTAGGCCACTAAAATGTGGTCTATAAGAATATATTTTTCCTTTGACTTTTCTTTATTCCAACCTATTAAAGCATCATGGTTGATGTCAACTTTTGTCAAGGAAACCCCCATGTCAACTTTTGTCAACTTTTAACTAACCCCATTATCTCCCCTTTACACTGAACTGACGCCATTTGTGAACTGTCCCCAATTGTGAAGACATTACATTATTGATGCATGTAAATTTGTGCTTTATCTGCAAGATTGGCACCAAATTGAACCACACGCCAAACTCATACAGATTACATTGCATAAATTGAAGCACACTTAAATTATCTGTGTCAGGTCAGTGTCTTGTCCACTGTGTTTGACACTGTAGGTATAGTCTTCCTCTTTTTCTGGACATTTAGTACCTTCCTAAATGATCTCCTCAATGCTGTTGGGTCTTCTGTGTCCCAAATAATTCCATCTTCTTTTATCTGATCCAATTCCAATGAATGAGCCAGTTTTTTTTTCACTTTTATTCTGTCTATTAGTTCTTTTAATATTGAGGCAATTGTTCCTTTAATCACCTGTTGAGTTTTAAGTATCTGCCTTCAGTTGTTTCTCTTATACTTATAGTCCTACCCTCATAGCCATAAATCGCTATAGTAAAGCTATGTTTGATTTTGTCAGCTTGTTCAATGTTGTCATACATCCTTTTCATTTTATTTAGGTTTAGTTTTTGTGTTACGTCATCGTATGTTTTTTATTTCTTCGTTATGTTTCCACCACTGGTAAGCATGGGTCTCATTCTTTGTGTTTCCATCACTGGTAAGCAGGGATCTCATTCTTTGTGTTTCCATCACTGTATCCATGGATCTCACTCTTTGTGTTTCCATCACTGCAACCATAGATCTCATTCTTGGTATTTCCATCACTGGTAAGCATAGGTCTCATTCTTGGTATTACCACCACTGGTAAGCATGGGTCTCATTCTTGTATTTCCATCACTGGTAAGCAGGGATCTCATTCTTTGTGTTTCCATCACTGGTAAGCATGGATCTCATTCTTTGTGTTTCCATCACTGATGAGGATGGATACCATTCTTGGTGTTTCCATCACTGTATCCATGGATCTCACTCTTTGTGTTTTCATCACTGGAACCATAGATCTCATTCTTGGTATTTCCACCACTGGTAAGCATGGGTCTCATTCTTGGTATTTCCATCACTGGTAAGCATGGATCTCATTCTTTGTGTTTCCATCACTGGAACCATAGATCTCATTCTTGGCATTTCCACCACTGGTAGGCATGGGTCTCATTCTTTGTGTTTACATCACTGGTAAGCATGTATCTCGGTGTTTCAATGACTGGTATGCATGGATCTCATTGTTGGTGTTTCACCAATGGTAAGCATGTATCTCATTCTTGGTATTTCCACCACTGGTAAGCATGGGTCTCATTCTTTGTGTTTACATCACTGGTAAGCATGTATCTCGTTGGTGTTTCAATGACTGGTATGCATGGATCTCATTGTTGGTTTTTTACACCAATGGTAAGCATGGATCTAATTCTTTGTGTTTCCATCACTGGTAAGCATGGGTCTCATTCTTTGTGTTTCCATTACTGGTAAGCATGGATCTCATTCTTTGTATTTCCACCACTGGTAAGCATGGGTCTCATTCTTTGTATTCCTTCACTGGTAAGCATGGATCTCATTCTTTGTGTTTCCATCACTGGAACCATGGATCTCATTCTTTGTGTTTACATCACTGTATCCATGGATCTCACTCTTTGTGTTTTCATAACTGGAACCATAGATCTCATTCTTGGTATTTCCACTGCTGGTAAGCATGGGTCTCATTCTTTGTGTTTCCACCACTGGTACGCATGGATCTCATTGTTGGTTTTTTACACCAATGGTAAGCATGGGTCTCATTCTTTGTGTTTCCATCACTGGTAAGAATGGGTCTCATTCTTTGTGTTTCCATCATTGGAACCATAGATCTCATTCTTGGTATTTCCACCACTGGTAAGCATGGGTCTCATTCTTTGTGTTTCCATCACTGGTAAGCAGGGATCTCATTCTTTGTGTTTACATCACTGGTAAACATGGATGTAATTCTTGGTGTTTCCATCAACGGTAAACATGGATGTAATTCTTGGTGTTTCCACCACTGGTAAACATGGATGTAATTCTTGGTGTTTCCATCACTGGTAAACATGGTTCTCATTCTTGGTGTTTCCACTACTGGTAAACATGGATGTAATTCTTGGTGTTTCCACCACTGGTAAACATGGATGTAATTCTTGGTGTTTCCACCACTGGTAAACATGGATGTAATTCTTGGTATTTCACTACTGGTAAACATGGATGTAATTCTTGGTATTTCCATCACTGGTAAACATGGATCTCATTCTTGGTATTTCCATCACTGGTAAACATGGATGTAATTCTTGGTGTTTCCACTACTGGTAAGCAAGGATTTTTTGTGGAGTTTTTAATGGATAATAAGCCATTTGAATGCTCTTTTAAATTCCATTTGGGTATCATGAGAAAGATTAGCCTCTAGTTCTTTCTACACAAGCTACAAACCCCAAGATCTGCATTTTCAGCATAGTTTTTTTCACAGGCAGTATGCAGCCAGCATCCACATGATTCGCATTCAAACCAGTCTATATTCTCTCCAAACTGACTGTCATTTTCGCAGAAGCATTTGGCACATCGATTTGCTTCATGCTGAGACAAATTTAATTCAAGTGTGGCCCTTTCATTCCTTTCAGGTTTTTTCAATTTCAACTTTGTCTTACCCTTGACTGTCTTTCGTTTTGTAGACCAAAGCCTGCGCTGTTTCTTACATTTTGCATTTGGTGCAAACGAAGTCTTATTGGGAAATTCAGAACTAGCACAAGAATCCAGTCCACAACCAACAGAGTAGGCGTTCTGCAAATGTTTCAAAACTGTTTGAAGAGTTTCAACATTATCAGTTCGGTGTACAAGACCCATGATGTCACTAACTACACCAAATGTATAATGTTTCAGTCTGTCAACATCATTGGATGCCTCATGTTTATCCTTCTGAAGGAATACGTGGAATGAATCTGGTCTTTCTTCTTCCACTTCAACACCGTTGATCAAGGGTTGTCTTTCATCTTTGGACTGATTGAATTTGTGGACTGCGTGCATATGCTTGCATGTCACTTGTCTCGATAAAGAATCATAACAAGTGCATGTGAACATGTGGATACAGATATTGCACTTATTGCAAACCATGTTACAGCATGGTGTTTCCACATTTGTTCTTTTCACAATGTACATTTCCTTGTGAGAAACTGAAGGAACACACCATTCTGTGCCACCCTCGCTATTCACTGTGATACCTTCAACAGTTTCGGCTGCCTTGTGCCTTTTCTTCAGTTCTCGCAGACGATATGTACATTTCCCTCCTTTTTCTTCCTTTCTTATCTGGTCAATTACCTTGTCCTGACTAAATCGACGAAGGTTGTAAAGAAGAACGTCCAATCTCCGATTCTGTTGTCTTTTGAAGTAGATACCTTTCAAAACCTGGTGGACAGCTTCTGCGACCATGTTGGTGTTTGCAGGTGACCCCAATCTGTAGCAGGCAGCCCAAAGGTAAGTTTTCTGGTCATGAACATAATTCGTTAAAAAGTAACTTTGGAATGCAGGTGAAATACCATCGAGGTAAGACAGAAAACTTGCTAGATGACTGCGGAAATTTACTTCACTGGTGTCAGTTTTGAGAAGGTGGAGATACTTGTATGCCTCTTGTTCAGCATCCTTGTTGGGCATGTGTTGTCTAAGGTTTTTCTTCCAACACCTGTCGACGTGCCAGATACAGTATAATCTTTGGGTGGGTATGGGGAAGGTCGAAATCCATGCATTGAAGAAGTTATTGGCCAAATCAGACATGAAAAATTTGATTCTTAGGTCATTGTCCCCACAGTTTCTCTTGATTGCATTGAAAAATGCTGTCAAGACCACCTCATCTTCCCTATTTGCTATAGCAAAAGCAACTGGAATGTATTCCTGGAAGTTATCAAGTACTGAGACCGTGATGAGCATAAAACCTTTGTACTGGGTAGTGTTGTGGGTAGAATCAATAAAGATTATTTTTTCAGCGTGTTCTATCATCATGTGCTTTTGAAAATCTGATTGGTACGCCAAAAGGAAGTCCTGAGTGCGGAGAGATTCGTCTGGCACACCTTGGGGTTTGTAGAATACTATGGGATTGCTGCTCTGTGACTTGTAGTATTGCACCCACAAGTCAACACTTGTAGCATCGTCTTCATGTTTCCGTTGTAGTGAAACACCATATTGCCTTTTTATATTTTGGACGTCCTTTCTGTCAATTAATGTGTCCCTTGTCACATCATTAGAGCATCGGTCCCTAACCAGTTCGATGATTGTTCCGACTTCAACACCCTGTGCTAATTTGCCTATGATAAAAGACCTCATGTCATCTGAAATGGGTAGATGCGCAATTTTTGCACAGTGACCTATGTGTTGTAAACAAAACCGGACAAAAATTGTACCTGTGTCAATATCCTTCTTTGTGGTCATGAACGCTGTACAACGAAAACCAATTTTACTTGAACCTTGAACTTTCTCTGACCTTTGTCTGTTCTCTTCACTTACAATATGTTTTTCCCTACCAGAACGGTGGCAAAAGAAATATGTAGTGATGCAGTTTGCATGGGCTTGACTACCACAGTGTTTTACAAAGAGAGATGACGACGCTTCCTCAATCTGTTTCTTCCAGGTTCTGAACTCCTCCTCATTTGTGAATTCTCTTGTCTCTATGTACATATCTTCATCATGCTCAGTCACGTGATGACTTATCAACTGTTGGAGATTTGTACTACAGAAATTGCATGAAATACAAATGCCGTTTTGGACATCCTTATTACTCCTGACATACTCATTACGGTGAAACCGACGTTTGTGTGCATATAAGGACTGGCGGCAGGAAAAACTGTTCTGACAAAATTCACAAATGAGGCGTGATTCAGATTGTGCAGGGGCATCTTTGGAGTGTACCTGTGGTGCAGCTGCTGTGAGTACTGGGGATACGGCCATCCTTTCAGTTGTGGACTGACCCCAAACAGATCTGTGCTTGCGCCTGTGATCATAAAGGGACTTCCGGCTAGAGAACATCTTGCTACAAACTTCACAGATCTGTTTGTTTGTCCTTTTTGCCTCATCTGGGGTAACACATTCCTCTGCATAGGTATGATCTTCACCCGCCATGTTCCGTGCCCCTGTCGTGCCCTCTTCTCCTTTGGTCTGGGCCCAGTGCCGTGCTCCCTCTACCCCTCTCCTTTTCGGGATTGTCCATGCCCTAGCTCCGGGTTTTCTCCAAATCTTGTCCAGTGCTTTTGTCCCTGTTTTCTGAGTCTCGTCTGTTGTTTGGCATTGTTGGGTTGTATACGATCCCTTAAACTGTTTGCCCATCTGTGGTGGTACACAATCTGTGGACCGTCTCTTTTGCCCACGGGCCACTGAGATGTGTGGTGCATCAGCAAAATCAGATGCATCATCAGTAAATGTTTCGTTTGTTTGATGCTGATGCCAGTCCCATTGCCAGAGAGCCTCCATGTCGACCTCCTTGCGCATGAACCAGCTGATGATCACTCGCCTAAGGTACCGATCAAATACAGTAGGTTGAAGAAGGTATATGTTCCTGTGCGCAGCAGAGCGTGGTCCAGTCAAGATCAGAAACATTCTCTCGTCTAAGGCAGCAATGACACCACAAATTACAGCAATCACCCCGCAAACATTACTGCACGTCTGCAGAGGGTAGTTCCTGCAATCATTCGTACATACGTGATGGTTTGACGATGTTGTCTCGGTGTGCATCAGGCGACAGGGCACTTCATCCATTCTCATCAAACCAAACAACTCGGTGTACCTACCTATCAAAGGATTCAAATCTGAAGGATATCCCCATCCAATGCTGCAGCAATAGTTGACAACAGGGCGGTCCGTCAGCTCAACTGTAACCAGGACCCAATGTGAGCCTCCAACTGTTGACAAATACACACTGTTGTCGGCAGCCTTGCTCACATTGACAATCAGAACCAGCCTCCTCACCTTGCTGATGTCTCTATGCTGCAGCAGACGGCCTAGCATATCAGGGGACGTTGCTGAGGTACAGACTGCAACGGTAGAATCTTGTATCCCGTTGACCTTGTTACAAACCCACTCAATTAGGCATGTGCTGTACCAGCCATGTGGCCCTTGACCACAAAGCCTGGCAAGGTCTTCCACAGTGGTTCCTGAAAATATAATGAAGTCTTTTTTTTTTTTTTTTTACATGTAATCAATCAAGTTGTACAAATACAATAGCAATCTACAAGGTGTCAACAACACAAAAATGTAAATCACAACAATTACATCAAAGGCTATGATAATGCACATTTATACTGGTCAGATCATCTGTATTGTATCATAAAACTGTAACTTAGGTGATGGTTAAAACAATCCTATTTTATTTCTGTTTTTAAATTTATGAACAAAATCACAACTAACAAACAACCCGCACTCACGCGCAAACACTCACACACACACACACACACACACACACACACACGAACACATATAACGTTTCCTTTGAAAGATTGACTCTTTACTCTTGCTAGTCTGCAGATTGAGAGTTCCCATTCCTGGTGTTGTAGCGAAATAGAAATAGGCTACATGATTGACGTGAGCTAAGCATCATTTCCTTACTAATATCGAACCCATCGCCTCACACAAACATACTTAATGTACATGGACACATGCACACAAGCAGACACACAACACAAAGCAACATTACCATATTCCCTAACAGAAACGTTAGCAGGCTTGTCCCAGATCAGAGACATATAATCTCGGAGGTGATTCCATCGCAATGGGTCGTCAGGAGCACCCAGTGGTCGCCTGAAGTCAAGGTTCAACCAGGCTTCCTCTTCTTTCTGACGGTCCCGTGCAGAATAACGCCTTTCTGAAGACAAACATTATTAAATTTGAAAATGTAAGATGTTCAGTATGCGGAAATTTCATCAAAGCACACATTTACAAACATTACACATTTACAAACATTACATTTACTGTTGTAATTTTTAAAGTATTTCAAGAATGCACAAGTTTAAGAAGACTTCCGATTGTTTCTTTTAATGTAGATTTGTATTAGAGCTGTATCAATTCACTTGCAAAAAAGTGTATTCTCTGAAATGTCACATTCATGTTCTTTTTTTTTTTATTTTTTAAAATCAAATTCATCAAGCTCAACTATTAATATGTGAACACCAAAATTCACCTTATGTTGCAGAGGGTGGTAGGCCTTTTTTTTTCTCCCACACAAGATGCTGCTGCGCCACTGAGCTAATTCTAAGGTAGGACCACTGTACTCACTGTTTATAATAGTAATAGGCTCTACCGGTAATTAACACGTGAGAAGATTTTAGTTCCCAAAATATAAATTACTAGAGAAAATGTCTAGAAAAGGGACATTTTCAAAAAACAAAGTATGCTTTCACTTGACAATTGTATCCCCTTAGTTAAACCCATTTTCACTGGGTCAATTTAGAGAAAAATTGATATAAACGTAAACTTATACATCCAGCGATACAGTACAAGGAGGCAAAGAGTTCAATGACATTTTGCAGAGGTTTATATAGAAGCGTATAGAGTGAAAAGAAGAATACACAAAGATGTAGACACAATATGCAACAATAATACCATGGCTGCGAGGACCAATAAATGACAATTTTCAGACAAAGATTTGGGATGGAAAAGAAGGTTTGCAACCAGGCAGAGAATGTTGACGTTGCAAGGTTTGGGGCGGGGGGGGGGGGGGGGGGGGGGGGGGGGGGGGGGG
>JAOWAZ010073312.1:0-13488 GCA_028565935.1 Goniobranchus fidelis
GGCTCAGCTTCAATCAAGAGAAAATGACATTGCATTGTAATTGTAGCGAGTGCACATCAGTAATGTGAAGTCAGCATGTAGAAGACAGACAATTTTTTTCCCTTGTCAAATACCAACCACCCTTTAAGTCGCTAAAATGAGGGTTTAAATACCCCTTAAAATAGAAACTAAAGGGTGAAGGAACCCCTTAATTAGGCCTGAAAAGGGGAGCCCTGTGATGTCACGCCCACTAAAAATTCTGACGAGTGGAGTATTGATTGTACTACAAAAGGAAAAAATTTGTTACCTTTTGGAGAAACAACAGGTCCAAGTAATCCATTGCATCCTGATGCAAAACAAAAACAAAACCAAAATGAAATATAACCTGACCCACCCCTCAAACTAAAAAAGAAGACAACCCCTAAACAAAATCAAACAACAACAAAAATCCAAATAAACCCAAAAACAATAGTACATACAAACACATTGTCTGTTTCCTTTTTTCTATTGTGTGTGTCTGTAAAAAAGACTTATGAGAAAGGTATTTATATGGCCCAAAGAAGGCTAACATGTCGTTTTTCCTCAGCTTATCAGTGAGTAAATGCAATTGTACTCACTTTCAAGGTAATCCCTAACCACCTTCAAGGTCACCTCCAATAAATCCATAGTGCAAATAAATATAGTATACATATTTGTTTACCTTCTCTCTACTCACTGTGAAAACTTCATGTCGATAAAGCCAAATTTGACGAAATGACAGCAAAATAACAAAACCATGTCATCTTAGTGGAATTTTTCAAAATTAATTCAGGACAATAGGGAAAATAGAATCTAGAAATTCAGGATGTTACGGGTAAATGCACTGATCCTGGACCATTTCTCCCAAGCAGACTGCTTTATAATTTCACTTTATCAAGCACAATATGCCCTTGTGATTTAGGAGGTCTGTCTCAGAATAAGTTTTCTCCTATGTAAATGCTAATTTGTGCTGGGAGTTGTTGAATAACAGTACAGTGCATGGAAACACTTGTAGAATTACACCATTAAGATGTATGGAATATGTATGGACATGAAGTCATGATTGAAATAAAAGCGGCAGCATGCATGCTTTGGTGCTCACTCCACGAAGTCACAAAAAGAAGCAGAAGATCAACAGCTAACAGCAAGAGCCAACTACTGACTGTGACAGAGACTGGACTGGACACAGATCAGCGCAAGTCAACTCACCCCTCTGCTGCCCTTGCTTTTCCAAAAATTACTCAACCAAGGAGAAATCCCAAACGACTGAAGACAAGCCAACATATCGCCAATCTACAAAAAAGGCGACTGAATCTTGCTTGAGAATTACAGACCCATATCTCTGACCTCTATGCTGCAAGGTATTATAGCCCATCATTTACTCCTCTATCATGCATCATTTAGAGCTCAACCAAATATTATCAAACAAACATGGTTTCCAATCAAGTCGGTCATGTGACTGTCAGCTGGTCACAACATGCGAACACTTTATCAATGGCATCAAAAACAAATGTCAAATAGATGCCGTGCTTTTAGATTTTTCAAAAGCATTTGACAAAATACACCACAAAGTCTCCTCAAGAAAGTAAGAAATTTTGGGGTGTCTGACAACATACAAAGTTGGTTGAAGGCTTTTTTAGAAAACAGAACAAAGAGTGATCATTGATGGCACATAATCAAAACCAGAACATGTAAAATCAGGTGTACCACAGGGATCAATATTGGGCCCTCTTCTGTTCCTTATATTTATTAATGTTATAAAAGGACTCAGCGAAGACACTGAATTAAGACTGTTTGCTGAAAACAATCTCCTGTACAGGCAGATCAAAAATGAAAATGACTTAAAAATCCTGCAAGACGACCTCAACACCTTACAAAGATGGGAAGAACACAATCTAATGAAGTTATGGAATTTCACCCCCAGAAATGCAGGTCCTAACAATTACCAGCAAATGCAACCCATTGCTTAACTCTTTAGTTGCTAAGCATTTTGGCACTGATGTAACTCCCAGTTGCTAAGCCTTTAGAGGAAAATCACTTAAAAACAAGTGATTTTAGAAAAAAAATTATTTTAAAAAAACTACTCGTCATATGTTCATGAAATTTTCAGGTGTTTGCAGGTTAATTTACCAATTAATCGACATAATCAAATATGCAGATTAAGTCATGTGACCTTGGTGGCCATCTTGGAAAGCTAATTAATATGCAAAAATTGTGTAATTACTGTATATTTTGACCCATAAGTCCACCCAAAATGAGGAAAAATATCGTTTCAAAGTTGGAACTTATGTTTCTAGATAAAGTACAAAAAAATTGTAGTGTTTACTCGTTATAGTTTAATGTTCTTTGTGTTGTGTCGCTTAGTAAACTATTGTATGCAAAAATATGAACAAATGACCACCTTCATGAAAGTTTAACAGATGTTAGCAGACTGTTTTACCAACAAGTTGGCATGATGAAATATGCAAATTATTTCATCTGACCTCGGCAGCCATCTTTGGAATACTAATTAATATTCAAATATTGTGTATTTGGACATATAAGTCCACCCAAAATTTGAAACAAAATTGTTTCAAAGCTGGAAATTCCTCTATCAATGCATAGATTTCCATGTCATCAAGATCTTTCCACTTTCTTTTATTATAATTAGGGGCTAGTTCTCTTTGTTTGAGTCTTTGAAAGACTTGCTAGGCCTATCTATTGGTTTCGTCCCTCATAAGTTCAACAGCTAGGTCAGGATAAAGAAGTCTGAAAAATAGCAAACTGGTTTTGTTTTTTCCTCTTCACTCAACTCAGAGTTCTTTAGACCAGTATTTTCAGTGAAATTGATAAGCTATTCAGCTGGATTTCCAATCTCCCAATCATTTATAACATTCCAAACCCATTCATTGTTACGACTTTCCCCTCTCCCACGCCCATCCCTAGGACGAGTTCGAGGGCCTTTTTCATTGTCATCGGCCTCTGAACCACATGAAGAGGAACTCTAGCTAGATCTAGAAGTTCGTCTTGACGCTTCGGATCAAATAATCAGGCCAAAATCATCATTATCGGAGCTTATATGATCACCAGAATCAGATTCATGTCTGTAGACATCAACTTCGTGACCTGATTCCAATGTCACATTGTAAACAAACGATAATTACACTGAAAAGGTCAACAAGACCTCATCTACCGAGACCGGACTCGTTTGGCCGGCTTGATAAACTTCTTATCGAGGGATGGCAGCCATAGCAGTTCGGCTACACACTCGTACTTTTTTAATTTCAAATTTTTAGTGGGTCGCTTCTAGGCGTCGCCTTTTGGCGTATCTCGCAACACAGCAGACATTAGTGATGGATGCCTTTTGGCGTATATAGCAACAAAAGAGTTAAAGTAAGAGGAAGATCAGTAGTAGAAAAGACATTCATATGAGAAAAACAAGTTACAAGATTGACTGATTGAATTATTTGAAAGAATGTGGTTTATGCCATGTACATCCCATAGGGATGATCTCAGGGCTTTCTTGATTGCAGTTTTCCTTTAATGTCTAGTTGTAAGAAGAGGAAGCAGACATTTAAAATTAAATAATTAAAAGCTATATGGAGAGATGATTTACAGACAAAAAAAAAATCATCATCTCTCTAAAAAATATTACTAGCAACATAATGTACATAAAAAGTAAATGAAAAGATAATTTACAAACAAAAAAACTTATCATCTCTCTAAAAAAAATAGTATGACTGAAGAGCTTTTCCATGAATGATGAAAAATTCATTATAGTTTTTAGTTTTAACTTTGTAAAACAACAAGACTTTTGAAAAAGTCATCAAAGTATGCTTAGAAAGCTCCACTGAAATAAGAATAGTGGTTTTAGTTCTCTCTCAAAATCATCTGTTCTAAAGCAGCTGATTTTTCTTAAAAAAGAAAAATTTAAAAAAAAATAAAAAAAAACAAACCACAAATTATAACACTTTGATTTTGGGATACTTAATTTTAGAAAACTGCTCTTCAATTATAACATCTTTAAAAGAAAAGGATGATAGCAATGACTTAATTAAATATTATTTGTTTTATCCAACAAGGTCCATTTCAAAAGGTGCACATATTTCTATATTCGTTACTCATATCTGGAAATATCTTCATACCAATACATAGGAGTCAGGCACATTTTAATCCAACATAACACATGTGATATCATTCCTTAAGAGAAAATGAATACAGCATGTAATATTGTTCTTGGCACATTGTAACATTTTAAGACATAATTTAATGGCAAGAAAATTCATAACTTTTTAACCATATCACCATAGTAGAAGGAATAAGAGCAAAGGTGGTATATATACAGACATTTTCATCAAGATTACAAAACAAAAAGTCAAAGCTAGTTGAAACACAAAAAATGCTCGTTCAGTTGTTGTTTTTTACAGGCAAATCTTCTGGCCGTAGTCTTTTATGTCCTTTTTAGTTTTAAAAAAAAAAGAAAAAGCCAAATTCCCAAACTACCACTGTATTCTTAGGTTGAAAATCACAGGGATATAAAAGAAAAAATTTGTCAGATATTTTTTGGCACAATTGAATGCTCTTAAAACATGTTTAAAGCCATTGACATGGCAATCCAGGAATGGGTCTAACTCTATTGTTAGTCTGACTTCAAGGTATGCATGATGAAAAATTTTGTCTCCTGTTATGAGATATAAATCACAAATTCTTTTATTTTCAATGTGCAATTTAAATTTACCACATATCAGAGTATTTCAATAATTTCTCAGAAAATTCAATAAAAGTCAGGGCATTTCTCTCTTTACAAAGTGAATGTCACATATATCCTGTCAAAGTTAAGGAAAAGAATCCATAACTGTAAAAGCACCTATAGAAAATCAGACAAATTAGCAGCAATGCTGATACTATAGGCTAAATGTAGAGGACAATGTCCAAGCTAATGCTATTCAGTAGGTAAATAAAGAAGCTTTGCAGTTAAAGACAACAAATAAAATGCTGCTCTGTAGGAATAGTACCAGTTGTCAGAGGGCATTCACGCACATGCAGACATGCACTTAAACTCACCCTACCCATAATTTGGTCTTGAGTGTGAATCAAGTCATACAAAAGATTTAAGCAAAATTTATTACAGGAAGATCAGGGCAAAATCGTGCAAAAATCAATAACTTGACACTTAAGATGTGTAAAGATTTTCAATCATATAACCATAGCCCTTGTTCAGAGTCAAAAAGACGTCTCCATTCATAGAATCATAGTCCTTATATAATGTTAATATAACTTTCACCCCTGAACCAGCCAGAAATAAATTTCAAAATACAGCTAAGTATTTAAGGCATACAAAAAGCTGCAGAACTTTGTGATTATTTCTTTATTGACTTCAGGTTACGGGTCAGTTCAACTGCAAAGATAGTATCAGCACCCATGGAAAAACCCAGATGAAAGGCTAGTTCAAAGTAAGAGAAAGAACAGAAGTAGTAGAAAAGATTTTCAGATGAGGAAAAGATGTTGCCACAAGAGGAAGAAGACGATTAAAATAATAAACATAAAATAACTAAAAAGCTACAAGGATAGATGATTT
Organism: Goniobranchus fidelis; assembly: GCA_028565935.1. Classification (NCBI taxonomy): domain Eukaryota; kingdom Metazoa; phylum Mollusca; class Gastropoda; order Nudibranchia; family Chromodorididae; genus Goniobranchus; species Goniobranchus fidelis. Next base: position 5,555 of record JAOWAZ010073312.1, read on the forward strand.
ACAGACAAGAAAAATATCATCTCACTAAAACATATACCTAGCAAAAAGATGTACCTAAAAGACTAAATTGAGATACAATTTATAGACCCCCAAAAAATCATCTCTCTAAAAAAAACTTAACTAATAAACAATGGCCATCAAGCCCTGAATGATGCACTCAATAACCACCCAGGATTTTCTATTGCCCTTTGTGTGCAAAAGTACTTGGTACATCTAGATAGTAAATGACCCCATCCAATAGTATTTGTAAGTCATGCATTGCACATGAATGGGGGATAGCCACTGAATAATGTCTACTTCCCTCATCTGACAAATCCATCCATTTTGAGGACACAAAAATGAGATCCTGACAGAAAAAACTGACTAAAGAGGATCCTCTCTCTCATCCCTTTATGCCCTCTTACGAGTTGCATGGGGAGAATCTGCAGTGGGCCTTAATTATTCTACTCTTCTCCCCAGTTGGAGAAGTCCCCGGACCACAAGGGGAGTGCATGAGAGTGGAGCCAAATTGGTCACTCTGGCAAGAAATCTTGTTCAGCAATCAATCTATACAGGATAAAGTGGTATGAGATAACAGTGGAGGACATTCACAAGATCAATTGGCCAAATGAATGTTCCTGACTGGATAGTACATACTGTGCTTTGTCAACCATCCACCAGAATTTGGTGGAACGAGTAAAGTTCGAGCCAAAGAATGACTCAAGTCTAGATACGATCTAGCTAGATCTGGATTCAAGATCAATCTACAAGAGCTTGTGCCTTTTCCTCAACATTGTCTGAGCATGGGAAATAGCTTCATCGACCCCCTTTCTATCATTTTGATAGTTTATGCGTCAAAGGTATTGAAAACTACTAAGAGTTACTGTATGGTCAAAATGGAATTCAATCTCAGTTTCTTCTCCATTTTACTGAGATGTTGGGAAAACATGTAATGCTTCTGTGAAAGAGGTCACAGTTAAAGACTTAAATGAAGCTAACATTAATTGAAGACCATAATGCCTTGTGCATGGTAATTAATGGAGATTGACAATTCCTCAACAGCAAGGTGCTAGAGAAGCTTGTTCTTGTAGGCCGGGATTGTTGTGAGGAAGCAGGCGTGACAAAGCCCTGAGAATTTGTTCTTGACCTCAATTTGAGCAAGGTATAGAGGTGGGGTGATGAGTAGGTGTTGGGCAGGTCTGTCCCACCTTCTTAGCTTGGCCTTGGCTCGACCTCACATCTTGGGTGTGGTGAGTCATGCTCACATTTTCTAGAGGAAGAACCTGATTCTCCAGAAGGGCATGGAGCAGCTGTTGGGATCAATGGGAAGGTTTGGGGTGGAGTCCATGTCACCAACTTGGCTAATAAACCTTACGACATCAGACACTCAAGACTAAAGAGAGAAAGGAGGGGGATTTGTTGCTTAAAAAGATCTCCATTATAGGGATCAGTGTTCAAAGGGTTAATAAAAAACAAAGCAAGGGTAGACATCTCAAAGCCACTTAAAAAATAAAAAAATAAAAGACTTCCATCAATATAAAGATATGATAGTGAATATTTTATATGGCACTCGTATGTACCAAGGCATTTAAACAGGAATCAACAATTATTTCCTCTTCATGTCATCTCTTATAGATCAAAAGATGAAAGAGAACTCTAACCTAAATGGATTGTTTTAGAAAAGTAACAAAAGCATTTAATTCATTTAATCCCAAATTAAGATCCAAGATGGGCTTTCCTCAACTGCCAATCATCAAATCATCACTTTTTTATTCGAAACGGGAAATATCTACTTAGACCAAAACGCAAACATAGACAAAATTTTCGTTCTGCATAATGTTTCTGTGAAAACTGATCATTTGATACTTTTTCATACATTTTTATGCACTTGTTTTTTTTAATACATAACAATAAAATTCCAAAGATAACCAAAAGCTCTCCTTACTGATTCTACATTTTGTTTCAAAAGACAGATGGGTAAAGTTTGAAAGGCAGAGGTGAAAAAATGGAAGCCTACTGTACATGAATTTGTGTAAACTTTTGTACCATAAACCAAGATGGCAGCCGGTTCCATGGCAACTCCAAGCATAAGCAAACAAAACAAAAAACTCTTCGTTTCAAACTCCCATGCCCATCACACTTGTATGTGAATCAAATTCATACATTGTATATGGAAAATGTTTGTTCCAGGTGGCCCCTCCCCCTACTCCCAAAGTTTTGAGAAAATGGTGACCATAGTTGGTGTAATGTTGAAGTGAACAGGATATAACTCACTTTTGTCTTCAACGATTTAATTACTCAACCTTGCTGTTCAACATGCAGATCCCATATCAACAATAATTACTACTATTAATAAGGTGCAGAAGTATGTAAGGAAAACTGAAAATCTTCTTTACATTAGAAAATAATACATTTGTAAATAAGATTGTAAATTTGTTTATTTGGTGTTAAGGCTCTTTTGTATACAAGGTCATCTCAGCACCCACGGAAAAAGCAAAACGAAAGGCTGGTTTATGGAAAAAGAATAGAGGAAGTAGTGGAAAAGATTTTCAGATCAGGAAAAGAAGTTGCTAAAAGGGAAGCAGACATTTAATGTAGACATAAAATAATCAAAAGGCTACATGAAGTGATGATTTACAGATAAAAATCTCTCTAAAACATATAACTAGCAATATATAATGTACCTAAAAAACTAAATAAAGAAAAAATATTATCTCACTAAAAAACGTACCAAATTAACGATGGCCATCAAGCCCTTAGCAGTGCACTCACAACCCTCAAATAAGAAATTGTATACCTTGATATATTCGGAAACAGAGCACTCCCCCTTCCTCATCCTCAATCACACATACAACTTAGTAATTGATGATATGTGATAATGTATATCTGGGAACTAGGCATAGGAGAGTCATTTCTACATTCCCTTTTGATACATACACTTAACTTGCATTACACTGACATTATTGAGATGTGATTTGTCATGTTAACAGCTTAAAATTTTTCCCTAAAAAAATTGAGCAGGGATGATTAATTTTTAGTTGTGCTGTTCCAACGACAATTTCATTTGGGGCCTTAAACAATATTTCAACATTTTCTTACATTATCAGGTTTAGACATCTCATAACATTAGTCTCATCACAAGAATTAAAAAATAATCATAAGGAGAAAAAGCCATTTTGTTAATAATTATTCTTCCATGTGACAGGGTGCCAACATAACATACCTATAAAATCTTTATGAAGAACTGATCTGTACTTTGCTTATAACTGTGCAGGGAATTTATGAAAGCAAAATTTTATGTCATTTCATCACATGGTGATTATCAAATGAAGATTAAGCAAAAAATGTTATAAGTGGAAAATAGATTAGATCTGTGTTAATATCATTTTCTGAAAACTGGATCATTAACATTTAGATCTGAGTTTTCATCTAAACAAGAAAACTGCAACCTTAACATCCTTTGCTACTTTCAAGTGAGTATGTTTTTGATGTCAGGATTCATTATTGGAGGAATACATCATTAAAATCAATAAGCACCTTTTATCATTTTAAAATATCTAACACATCTGCATGAAATGTTACTGTTGTATTAATAGAAAGATATCATCCAAATAAAAACCAATGTATCTAGTAATATTGTTCCACTTCAGTTTCATCACAAAAGTTTCAAGTATTTAAAATATTCTTACTCATTCTTCAACTACAGAAATGAAATATGTCTTCTTGTGAGGGAACCTTCAAATATCTAATTCCAATATATCAATGAAAATCTCTGCCTGTATTTTGTGCGAAGGTTCATTCTGTAACTGTTGAGTAGGACATTCTAAAAATGCCATACAAAAATAATCATTTTCATCAGAGCACAAGACATTTCTTTGCAACAAAAGTTACTCAGGAAATTTGACAAAAGTGAAAATGGCAAGGCCTCAGCGAGCGTTACAAATATTTCATAATTTTTATAGGTTTCTATGCAATTAACTTCTGTCATTATTAATCTAATTTCAAATCTTCACTAAAACAAAAACCAGCGTCATGGTGAATGGGAAGATATATGCAGAAATACTTGAAATACATGGGGGCACAGATGGCTCAATGGGAAAGGCGTCGGCTTGAGACTGGTAGGTCCTGGGTTCGATTCCTGCCAGACACTACCTCTGTGGTTTTTTCCATTGGCAAGAAAATTTACCCTACTTGCTTCACTCGACTCAGGTGTTAAATGAGTACCCAGCAAAATGCTGGTATTGTTGTGCCGAAAGTGCTCTACTGTAGTGTATACTCCCCATTGGGTGTGCCTGCTAGCTGATAAAGTATTGTAAAGTGCATTGAGAGTGTAGAATGGTGGAAACAATCTAAGTCAGTCAGCCAATTTGAAGACTAAGACTAAAGCGCTATGCACATGCAATCCTTACACCCGACATTTTGTTTTAAAAGTTTGTTCTTTGGTATCCAATAGATCTCTTATTTCCAAAGTTATCAGTACTGAGTTTGACAAAAATTTAGGTATGCATTTTAGAATGCTTTGTATAGTACATTAAAGCTTGTATCTCTAAGACCAAATGTTTCCTGACATGTTACATGTTTAGTGAAAGAGAGACCAAATTCTTACATAAAATTAATCTTATAGTCAAATACACATTTTGTAAGTTGAATGTCATTAAGGTTTTCTGCTGAATACCATTTCAAACTAAAATCTGTTGATTTTATTGAACTGGTAGAAATTTTGTCTTTAGTACAAAAGTTTAGCGAATAAACTAATATAAATTACATGGACAAGTAGGTATGCCTTTTTTGAGTTAAGTCAGGAAAATTCAAATCAATTTTATTCTCTTTATTTCAAAAACCCCTTTAAAAAAATTATTTTCTTAACAAACTTTCAATCATTTAAATGGTTTTTACTCAACAAGTTTTCCATTGTTATTATGTTTCTACATAACAGAGTAAAATATGTTATGATTGAATAAAGCTTTAATATTTTAGACAAGTAGGCAAAAATTACTTCTTTGGCCAGAGGAGAGTTTGTTTATAATAAAATTGGACCCTCATGGCTAGTTTCAGGTAAATTGTTACACTCTACAGCCTTGCACATTGCAGCTGATGTTCCACAGGCCACAGATATCTTTTACAGAAGACAAATACACTTATTTACAATAGTACCATTCCTGTCTGACCTTATCTATATAAATTTTCAAAAATTGGTGGAATATAATTTTATTTTAAAAATGTATGTCAAATTATCACAACATTGTTTTAAATGTATAGACTTTGGTCCATGGCACATAGACACATACAAAGACATAAAAACTTACAGACATTCAAATGATGTCAGAATGAAGATATAAATTAGCAAAAAGATAAGGGAAGAGTGATTTCCAACAGCACCTTTAAAATTAAATACCAATTATTATCTGTGATTCTTGCTTTCATGTGGTTTTAATTCAGACAAAAGCTTACAAGTTTCCCTTGGTCATCTTAAATCAGAAAATATTTCATTAATTGAAAAGGATGTTTGGATATATAACATTTGTTTTCAACACTGAGAACACAGCTGATTGCATGAAAGACTTGGCAATGGGAGATCAAGTTAACGGTGCAAATTCACATTCAGTTAGGAGAAAGAATTAATATATTATCAAGATTTGCATACACGTATCAGTGAATTACGAGAAAGCTTTCTTTCAATATTTTTAGATGGGAGACTAATTTCACTCCATGAATCATTGTCCAATGTATTCCCATCCACTGAATGCTTGTCACTGCATGGTGAAGATTGGCACCAACTTCTCCATTGATTTAATCAACCTGCAAGTCAGTCTTGAATTTCATATATTCTCTGGTTTAACAGGGCAAGCTGAAGAAAGACAGCCAAAATAAGAAATAGGATATGTTTATTTGTTAATATTATCCCCCCCCCCATAGGGTTGTTATTGCTCTTGGGTTTTTATGTGTGTGTGTGTGTGTGTGTGTGTGTGTGTGTGTGTGTGTGTGTGTGTTTTCAGTTATTATTTGGGGACATGGGATTTTTTAGAAAAATCATATGTATTAGGAGTCAGCTATGCTTTATAACAAAAAGAATTAGAAAGAAGGTTTCTCTAGAAATAGGAAAATGACAGTTTGGCTTTGTGAAAGATACAGGGACAGGGAATTCTATATCTCATGCAAAGATCAATTAAAAAGCAAAAGAAGGTATATCTCTGCTTTATCGATCACTCTACTGCTTTTGACTGTCATACACACACAGCAATTTTCAAAATACTGATCGATTTAGGTTCAGGCTACAAAGATCTTTGTCTTGTGCAAAACCCAAATTGGAACCAAATAACATGTATCTAGTTGACAAAGAAACATCCCAATGTTTTAACATCAATGAAGGGGTAAGACAAGGCTGTGCCCTATAGCAGGATCTATTCAATCTTTACTCAGAATTTATCTTCAAAGAAATTGAAGACATAGATTGCCATACAGTTGGTGGCAAAAACATTACAAACCTATGTCATGCAGACAATGCTGTGTTGATGTCTTTTACACCAAGCATGTCCAACAAATGCTGGGACAGATTAGGAAAAGAATGTGATAAATGTACAGAAAACAGAATTTACGGTGATTTCCATGGAAGAAAACAGCCTGATCTTCAATTTAATTAAGAAAAGTTTAACCTTTAAAATGAATTCAAAGATTCAAATATCTAGGAACAAACATCTCACATGACTGCAAAGACAAAACTGAAATAAAGCAAAGAATGGTGATTGCAATACAAACATTTCTCTTAATCAAACCTGTTATCACCAATTCAAAATTGAAAATCACCACAAAAATGCAAATGGTGTAAACGTAAATGTTCCCCACACTTCTCTAAACATGCAAAACATGGGTCATAGACACACAAGCAATACAAGGACTTGTTTCATCTGAGAAGTGGGTATGAAGGAGACTTTTGAAACTTCCCTGGATGGTGCTAATTAGAAATGAAGATGTTTTGTGTCAGAAAGAATAGGTATTTAAATAGAGAACAACTTACCTTTATCAGGCAGAGAAAAATGTGTTTATTTTGGACATATATGGAGGATTAATGGCCTAGAAAAGCTAGCAACATCTGGGTACACTGTAGGCACATGTGCATGTGGTAGGCAACAATTGCCTTTTTAACAATACATATCAAGTATCAACCAAAACCCTGTCTACATATGTTGTGCTGACAAAGGATCAGTTTGGATGTGGGTGGTGACACATGCCACTTCAAATGATTATGATGAGATAATTGGAGTGAGGGTAGGGGAAGGCACGGAGAGAGAGGGAGCAAATTAGTTTATTTGGTGTTTTGGGACTCTACACGTCATCTCAAGGCCTGTAGAATAAGTACAACAAAAGGCTACTTTAAAGTAAGAAAGAGAACAGAATGAGTAGAAAAGATTTTCAGATAAGAAAAAGACGTTGCTCCAAAGGAAACAGGCATTTCAAATTTCAAACAATACATCTTATAAAATAGCTAAAAGGCTAGATGGACAGATGACTTCAAGGCCAAAACAACATCATCTCGCTATAAAACATAACTAATTAATACTGGCAATAAAGCCCCAAACTGCGCATGCAATAACCACCCAGGATTTTCTACCGCCCTTTGTGTACAAAAGCACTCAGTCCATCTAGATAGCAAGTGACTACGATAGTATTTCAAAGCCATGAAATGCATGTGAATGGGAAATAGCCACTGACTAATAATACCTACTTCCCTCTCCTGGCAAAACTCTGCCCTATGGGGACACAAATGAGCCTGACAGAAGAAGACAGATGAGAGAAGAAGCTCTCACTTAACCCTTAGCAGCCTCTTACTGCAAGCATAGTGAGTTCTGGCAGTGGTCTTATTCTTCATCCTCTCACTTGAGGAATTTGGGATCTATATGGAGAGAGTGAGAGAGAGAGAGAGAGAGAGAGAGAGAGAGAGAGAGAGAGAGAGAGAG
>JAOWAZ010074423.1:0-13448 GCA_028565935.1 Goniobranchus fidelis
AGATTGGGGATAGCGACTGCACCATTAAAAATCACAAGTAAATGCATATCTTATTAAGTGATATTTTAATATTTTTTTATGACACATTACAGTTTTCATGTTTGAATTGGGTTTAATTTGCTAAAAATTGATGGTTGTCAAAGATATTGTAATATTGAATGAAATTTCTATACTTCTTGGAAATTTCATATAGTTGTCACTTTGTAGTAATACTTGTACGCATCATTTCACATAGTGGTAGAAAAAAGAGAATGGCATGATATGAATAAAGGAACATAACTGGTACTGTTGTTGGTGGTCATGTACTTTCCATAGGTTTGATCCCTTGATGAACATCGGCGCGAGGCAGTCGTTGAAAAAAAAGTTGTTTCCAGATTTTGATGATGCGCATCCCCTACTTTTGCTTGACTGCTACTAGCATGAGAATTTGTGTATAATACGAAAGTATATTGGTAACCAGGGGAATCTGCTCTGCTTGTTTGTAAGTCCCTAATAAAGTAGTGCATATTTTGACATATTGCAGTAGTCAGTTCATAACTTGAAGGTTGCTTGGGAAAGTTGTAGAAAATGGTGAAGATGTAGCATTGAATCTTAATTAATTGCCTTCAAGGAAAGAAGTACAAAATAGAGAAGTTTTAGCATTGAATCTTAACCTTGGAACCGCTGAGCACACCATATGGTGTTACCGTGGGTCTCTACCCTAGCCTGCTGAAATCCCCCCATTGGTGATGGCATGTCGCTGCTACGCACCCTGTGCTCATCACCATATGTGGTAAGGGAGGTGGGGCAAGGTCAAGCCTGTCCTGGGCCTCGTGCTGTTGTTTTCCAGCCATTATAGCCCGTCTGATTGTTTGTTTGGATATCCTGCTGTCATCTGAAGTATCATTGTCTATAGCTACCCAATGAAATTCGATAAAATCATTGACTACTATATATATACACAGAAAGCATGTAGAGCTTTGATTTTGAAAAGGGCGTGGCCAGGATGGAGCCTCACTCGTTAGTTCACGCAATGCAAAGTATACAACTAGGCCAAGGGTTATTTGTGTAATATTACTCTTCATTCATAACATCAAAAAGACCGTTTCTTTTATTATTTCAGGAATATCCTTCACCCACCTCTTTCTATTGGACAAATTCTTACCCCGACCCACTCCCAGCCCTCCCCAATCCAAACCAAGCTTTCCGATGGCTTTCTCAGATGGCGGTTCAACTGTAGAGTTTATATATTTCATTGTTCCTCATTCTCCAATAAACACACAGACAACACACATCAACTTCACTTGCTAGTTCCCCTCTCTAAATCTTTTTCTTTCTTATCTGATCCTTTTGCCACTTTGACCACATGACCCCATCAAAGCCTAAGGCCAGACAACTTTTCTACTGTCTCCGGATGTCAATGTAAGCACAAGTACATGTGAAATGATTCCTAGGGACATCAGAGTCTCAATCTTGTTCGTCGGTTCAGGGAGATGGACCCATGGAAAAATCGTCTGTACTTCCGACAGTCGTGTCATCATTGGTATGTGAAAAATGGGTGGAAATTTTGTCGCCTGTTGACAGACCCTAGGCCAACAGTTTCAATGATGACGCCCTCTGATTGGTCAAAAATGAATGAGGTGTTGTGCCGTAAAGCTGTAGGTCTCAGGCGTTGCTCTGATTGGTCTCTTGTGTCGGTGTCAATTCACTTGACAGTGATTAGGATTTGTCAATCATTGGCCAGTTTCTCTGAGTAGAGCGTGAAGCAGAAATGACAAGATTCGATACCAAGACTTTATGTTAATGTGGATGGGCGAGAGAGGATTGCAGTGTTGAGGGTTATTGGGTTCCTGATAGAATGAAAGTATGTGTGAGTGTGTGCTTATGTGTGTGTGTGTGTGTGTGTGTGTTTTATAGACAATTATGCATCCTGTTTCTGATACACTTGCCTCCGAAAAACTGAATAAAGGAGGGATCCAGCACCTAGCTAGTCGTTGTTCAGCTCAAAACCCTGTGGCTGTGCTACTGTATTCGTGATTTAAAAAACACACACTGTGCGTTGTCATCATTATTGCCTTATTGCTGCAATAGGGCTTATCAACTTATCCGACTTAAAACATGATTGGAGTTATTGACTGATGGCTAATCTAAAACTACGCATTAGATCTAGAGACAGATAAGACAAATACCTGCTAACACAGTTCACAGACACACACACACATATAACTGTAATGGTATATTAGAAAAAATATATAAAGTACTTACGATTGAGGCATACAATCAAACTTAGAATCTAGAATAGTTGGGAAGTCTGATGTCAACTCGAGTCACGCTGCGAGGATGAAAATGAATCAGCTGACTGGCGACTGTCCCAGGCACTCGCGTATACGGGGGTCAACTGTATGTGAGCATGGTAGTTGAGTGGGACCCGATAGAGGCATGCAGGCTAAGGAGGCTTAAAATTACAGTTGTAGGCCCATTATTGATGAGGATGTGACTCAACTGTGAATTATGCTAATTATCTAACATTTTATTTGTGTAAGTGTATATGTATGTAAATCCTTTTTCCTGTTTTATTTGATTTTAGCAACCAGCTCAGGATGACCCACACATGATGAAACAGATGGAAGTTTGTGATGTTTGTGGGGCTTTTTTAATTGTAGGGGATGCACCTCAAAGACAAGATGAGCACCTGATGGGGAAACAGCATGCAGGTTATGCTCAAGTCAGAGCAGAAGTTGAAAGGCGAAAGGTGAGCACTTCAGAATGAAATATGATTATGAAATGGAAATCTAATTCATCAAAATTTTAGTTAAGTGTTAACTCAAGTCTTGAATGACTACAAACAAAACTAAACATAAAAACCCACCCCAAACCAGAAGTACTGAGCATCCCTAAGAGAGAAATTTGTTTGTCCTTTTTATTTCTTTAGTGTAAGAGTACAGAAGCAGCTGAAAAAAATTCTTATTTTTGTTTGTGTAAAAGGAACTTTGAGAGGTACATTGTAATTGGAACCCTTTTCTTCTCTCGTTTATATCAGAGGGATAATAAATTTTTCATTAATTAGTTTCATGTATTTGATTTTTAGAAATGAAAGAATTTTTTCATTTAATTTTTTTTCTTAACCCATAGAAAAAAGTCAAAGATGAGGCAGAAGCTCGTGAAATGAATGAAGCCAAGTTGAAACGTGAACGAGAAGAAAGGGAGAAAGAGAGACAGCGTGAAAGGGAAGACAGACGTCGTAGGGAAAGGGAACGAGAAAAGGAGAGAGAAAGGGACAGAAGGAAACGTAGTCGGTCTCGAAGTCGTGATCGCAGAAGATCTCGGAGCCGTGACAGAAGGCGGCGCAGGAGCTCTAGCAGAGAAAAAAAACAGAGTCGCAGGAGTAGAAGTCGGAGCCGAGACAGGTAGGTAGTAAATACAATGGGCTTCTTTGGATAAAGTTTACAATTTCAACATAAGCAATGCACACTATAATGACAAAGCGCCAAAATTAAATATCCTTAACAGTTCAAGGATGAAGAAAGTAATTGTGCATCAATCAACAACACTGTTCTAAAGAGGCTTTAGTTTGATTAAAGTTCATGCAGAAACAAGACTGCAAATATACAATTTTATAATTGAAAGTAAAGCAGATTTTATGTTCATCTCTGAAATATGGTTAAGAAAGAATGAGATGAACTTCTCATTGCTGAGAATTTCTTAAATGGCTTCAATTTTTATTGGGAACTTAGAAAATGTAGGGCAGGAGGAGGTTGTGCAGTCATCCACAGGACATGTTACAGGTTGTTAAAGGTTGTGGAAACATACCTTTGAACATTGAGGAAAAAAGTGTGAAAAACACTGTTTTGTGATATACTGTGTATATATATATATATCGCCCTTCACCCAGCCAAAAGGACCGACATACACATACTAAATTTTTACAAGGACTATCATATTTCCTTGATTCAATTAACAACAAAACAACAACTATATTATATTAGGAGACCTCAACTTCCATTATGAAACTACTTTGAACTGCCTCTTGAAAAATCTGAAGTCCCTCATTGATGAGCATAATTTCCAACAGCTGATAACCAAGAGGCAACACACCTTTGACCTAGTCTTGACAAAAAGCGAACTTGGCATGGCACCTTGTGTTGATATGACAGATTCTTGCATGTCTGAATCCTTTAGAATACATCTGGAGAAACCAAAGTGGAAATTGTACAGAATTATTTTTAAAAAACCACACAACACGGAAAGCTTCAAAGAAGACCTGAGGCATTCATTGAGGAGTTTAGCCATGGCAATCAGCAGATGAACTTGACACTTGCATATGTGCTTTTCTAGATCAACATAAACCGTTATGTGAGAAAACCACCCCCATTCGATCTGCAGCTCTTTTGATAAATGAGGGCATATTCGATGCGGAGCAAAAGAAAAGAAAAGCTGAGGGACAATTGAAAAAACTCTTGCCTGTTCACAGAGAAATGTTTAGACAACAGATAAGCGCAAATCTGGTCCAGAGAAATTGTCACATTGACGCATGCGCAGTACCCAACATTAATAACATGAAATCCTTACCACAACAGCCATGCCGCTCAGGGATTGTTTGATGTTCGAGCACAAGAGAAACAGTGGGCAAGATATTTATAGAGAAAAGAAATTGAGGGAAAATTAAGCATCATTGCTGATGAAATATGAATTTTGAAAAGAAAAGAAAACAAACACAAAATAAAGAAAAAATTAATTAAAGGAGCATAGTAACAGTCCAAGTAATTGGAATAGTAATCAGTTTTGACATAAGGCAACAATTTTATCTACGTGAAATTCAAAGTCATGTTTCAAACTCTGTGATTTCAAATGAGTAGCATTCAAGATAACAACCCTTCCCCCCAAAAAAAACAAACAAACCAACAACAAAAAACAAAACAAAACAAAACAAAAAAACCAACAAATCCAATAAACAAAAAACTCAAAGGCCAGAACAGCTTATTTCTCTCATGTTAGGGCCTAATATTCTTACATGAAATCTACACTGCATATGAATGAGGTTCAAAATTAATAATTGCTGGCATTTGTTTATGATAACCAAAGTGACAATGACAATGATTGCCATGTATGATTATTGGAATAACAATCACTCTCTATCTTTATCTGCTCTGATTGAATAATAGTTTCAAATTGGCAGCTTTCTTTCCGCGCAGAATATTCTTTTTCCTGTAGGAAATTCAGGGCTTTGTTGTTGTTTGACACCTTGGAACTCTAAAATTGGTCTGAAATAACTTTGCTTTCAAAAATTGATTGGTTCTATTTCAACACTCCAGGGTTAAAACCAGTATAATAATAATAATAATAATAATAATGGGTGTCTCGCGAACTGGTCTTCTGTCGCGAACTGGTCTTCTGTTGCGATCACTCAGAAAGTTCCTCCTTTTTCAAAATTCTGAGTTGAGACCCATGATATTAGAACCATTTGAAATGAGATTTATTTTCTACCATACATCCCTTTGCCTCAAAAAGTCTATCTGTGATTTATAATGATAAAACTTGTAAAATCAAATGGAGTTTTGATCATTAATCCTTTACCATAAGCTCATTATTTTGGTGAAGAAAGTTGCCTGTTTTTGATTATTGTAAAAAAGAGTAAGGCAAGATTTTGCTGTGTACTCCTGGTAACAACCTTTTCTAAACCATAAAGACATTTATATATCATATTATGTATGATTTTGTGTTTATTTCAGGATCCTATTTCTCTTCATAAAAAGTTTATCAATGAATGCTACACAAGGCTGGAGGTAAAAATTAGTTTTCTTGTTTCTTTATTCTAAGAAAAGGTTTAAAAATTTGAATGTAAGATTCGTTTTGCTTTTTTTTTTGTCATCTTCATTTATTCTTTATGGAGCACTGTGACCAAGTGGGTATAGAATAGCTCATTAAGTCAGAGATTGAGTGTTCAAATCTTGGTCATATTGGCTGTAGTGTTTTAAGCTTTTAATTCCCTCTGAATTGTCTGGTCTCTTATCCTATGATATATGTGGTTTGAATCCTGGTATTCTTTAGTACTTGGAAAATATTTTATATGATTTTCTAATCAAGCCAGGTGTACTGGGGAGTAAGTCTGCTGCAGACTGGCACTTCTGAGATTTGAACCACAAACATTTTGCTTTTACTTGGCCACAGACACCACCATGTTTCAATGTTTCCATATAGAGTTATATGCAGGATAAACTTCCTAATTAATATTAACTTGTTCTGACAATTTTATGGAAGAGAGAAGAAAAAGATCAATTAATGTTTTAACCAGGCTGGAACTTTCTTTCTTTCTTTTTTTTTTGTTTTTTGTTGTTAATAATTGTATTGGTTTGCTTTTTGCTGAAATTCTGATTTGTGTCCTAAATTTGTGTTTGTGTCTCCAGACGGCCATGCTTGGAATGGGAGGGAACATGGTGGCACAGATCATGTCAAATGCCACCAAAGTTTTCACTGCTGCCATTGTGCCTGATGTTGCCAATGTGCCTCTGCCATCAAGGTTTGCATCTATTTTTTCTTTTTCTTCCTGTTGATTTTTGGTAGTTTGCTTTTTTGATTTCCCTTAAATATTGCAAACACATTATAAGCACTCACAAAACACAAAGCAAAACCACAAAAACCATGCTTTCTTAATATAAAATCTTTGTGTGTGTGTATGTTGCAAGTCAGATGGCTTTATTAAAAAGGGAAAGATGTTACAATTTGGATAAGGAAAATTAGACCCAAAATCACTTCCCGCATTCATATATGTATTTCTCTTACCTTTTTAGATTTATTTGTCTATTAATTTACTTAATTATTTGTTTTCTAAATTTGTGTTTCAGATTGCTATATTATTTCAGGTCAATGAAATATATAGCCATTAAGATTAAGAGATTATTATGGAAAGATGAGGCCTTTATGTAATTAATGTTCAATTTTTTTTTAAAGTTGCTCCAGGTCAATAAAATATTTGGCTTTTAAGAGATTATTGTGGGTAGCTGAGTCCTTAGTCTACTAAATATTTTGATAAATTTAAACAAGTGGTTTCAGATCAATAAAATTGTCGCTTTTAGGAGATTACTGTGACGGCTGAAGCGTTTGTCTTAGTAATATTTAATTTTTAAAAAATGTTTCAGTTCAATAAAATATTTGACTATTAAGAGATTATTGTGGATAGCTGAAGCCTTTGTCTAAGTAATATTGAATAACAGTAATAAAAAAAGCTGTTTCAGGTCAATAAAATACTTGGCCTTTAAGAGATTAGTTGGATACCTGAGGCCTTTGTCTAATTAATTTTAAACAAATATTGTTTCAGGTCAATAAAATATTTGGCCATTGAGAGATTATTGTGGATAGCTGAGGCTTATGTTCTGTCTGTAGAAGAAATTCACTGTGTGCCAAGGACCATCTTACCCCATGGGGCATCTTTCCATGGCTACCAGATCTCACTGTTAGTTAAATGTGACAGTCTGAAATCTGAATTTACTCTATTGGTAAGGATTACCTTCATTCATTTCTTTAATCCTTTTAAAGATATCAATAAATCTTCCCTTCCATTCCTGATTAAAGGAAAAGGATGGACTTTTTTGTTTTTGTTTAAATGTAAGTGTTTTGATTTTCTTTATAGCAAAATCATAAGAAAAGAAACGAGTCACATCTGTTTGATAGAGGACATGTGCATGACTCTTGCTTTAGTTACCACAAAGGTCACAGGTAGAAGGCGCGAGAATGATATCGTTGGTGAAATAAAATATCTTCACTGCCCTAAATTTATTTTGACTGGTACTATTGCAAGGGTAAGTGAACAAATCAAATGTGATTCAAAGTTTCAAAAAGTTTAGTTTAATTTTAAAATACCTCCAACTGTAACATATACTTTTGTTCAACAACGATTCTCAAGTGTCTACCTCCACTCTACTCATCACTCTTGTATTTATAACATTTTACAAGAATTTTGTGGGCAAAGAACATTCTAGAAGATTCTGGATAAAGGTTCTACGATATACGGGCTTAATAAAATTATGTCATGGCACTAGAATGAACTGGTCAAGCCAGGGCGAATACATGCCTTTCAAAATTAGCTAGCCCCTGTCACTCATCACAGCTCATAACACTCATAAATCACGCCCACAATTATTCAGGCCTATATAGCTCATAGCATAAGATGTTACAGGGACTTTTGAGTCCTTAGCTGCTAATTTTGACAAAAGTCCAAACTTTCATTAAGTAACTCAATTGCTAAGTTGGACATAAGTTAAAATCATGATAGACTGAGTTTTCAGGTCTTTGGCTTACAAAAAGAAAAGAGCTTGTATATAACGCCCCAACTTCACTATGTGCTTGAAGGGTTGCACAAGTATTTCCTAGCAGCATACCCCCTTGGACATCTTGTCCAACAATACCAGCCTATTTCTATGTACTCATTTAACACTTGAGTCTATTGAATCAATTATAGTAAATTTTCTTGCTTAAGGACAAAACCCAAGTAACTGCTGATGAGAATAGAACACAGTACCTCCTGGTCCCAAGCAGACACCTCAACCATTAAGCCATTAAACAGATAGAGTTAAATTGATCATTCCCTGTCAGTTTTGTGGCAGATTTATTCTTTATTGGAGCCGGCCTACTTTACACATAGTAAGAGTAAGAGTGGGAAAAATCATGTAAATTGACTATTTTGTAAGAACAGTAGTGGAACCAGTACTGTTGGAATTCAAACCATACATATTTTTTTACTGCATTCAAGAGTCATAAGCATCCAGCTGCTAAATCCTCAAACAATGAAAAGAGAAGTCATTAAGTGTATTGATTTTCAAATGTTTGAACTAAGAATGTGAAATTTTCTGCCATCTTATGGTGATATGTATAAAACTAATTTTTGTTCCTTTGTTTTGTTCAACAGTGTCATAGTAATGAAACTCTTGGTTCAGTTCGATTAAAAGTTGTCAACAGACTCAATCAGCCTGCCGATCATGTCCAGATGCACACTAATGAGAAACTGGTAAGCTTTTATCTTTTTTTTGTTTTGTTATATATATATCCCTAAATAAGTCTCAATCCCCTCTTCCTGACATTGTTCAGCGTTTTTGTTTAGCAATTCTTATTAGGCTTGTTTCTGCTCCTTCCTCTAGCTCTATCTGTATCTTTGAATGAAAATGATTTTCTTCATCCTAACCTGTGTTTTTACCATTCCTTTTCTTTATGCCTTTCTTGAAAACGTCATGGACGATAGCTTAGGAAATTAAAGTTAAAGATCTCACTCTTCAAGAACATTTTAGCTATTTATTCACTGTCAAGTGCTGTCATGTTGCAGAGTGCTTTTGCAACATTTAACATTTAGATGTCACTATGAGGTTGTATTGTCTTCTCAGCCTAAAGCGTTTGGCCACATTGATGATAAAGGCATAATTGAACGCTGTTTATTTTTACTGTTATTTTCATTGTCATAAATTTTTCGTCTTGTCTTGTTTATCCTTGCAGCTGAGTGTTTTAAAAGACCAGATGCTTCTCCATCAACTAGACTTTGGTGATTGCACCATTCTACAAGTTCACCTGGGAACAAATTCTACTTCCAAGTCAGGATCTACACTATCCAGTGTGAAAGAGGTACTTGGATGTTCACTTTTACTTACCTTTAATGTGAATGAATTTTCATAAGCTGTTGTGATATCATCTAGTGCCACTTTGACAGTAATACATGTGGTTGTTAGAGTGTGCGCTCATGGATAACATAAAGAACTTTTACAATAAAAGATATTTGATATTTGTCTGAATCTTTCGAGAAGTGGAACCCAACAACATATTTTTTAAAAAGCTATCAGTAATAAAGATTGAGAATCCTCATTTTTTAAATATTGTTTTTATATATTTCAGGAAATGGATCATTAAACTATGTGTCTATATGTATTTATGCAAATGCTGTCTGTTTGTGGTTATTTCATAGTTTGACTCCAATGAAGCAACGCAGACCCCATTGGCGTCAAGTTCTAAAAGTGGCTCTGGATCCTTGTCGTCTGTTGGCTCCTTCTCCTCAGGATCTGGCAAAGAGGTGCTTGATGAAAGAAAGATTAATTATTTGAATAGAGTTTATTACAAAGCCCTTTCTATGAAATTTTGTAGTTATATCATTTTGTCTGCCATCTTTATGTCGTAAAAAATTGATCCATCCCATTAAGAGAATAGATTAGGAAGAATTGCACTTTTTGAATTTCATTATTATGGTATTGATACATTTTCATAAGCCTATCAGGGATTTTGTGTATGTGTGTGATTTTATTTAAAAAAGAAAAAAATATTATCTCCTTTGAAAGTGATTTTAAATACCTACATATCTAAGGCTGATCCATAACGATTCAACTCTTTGCTCTTCTTTTCTTTTCTCGTCATTTTTATTTTTTAGGCCAGTGAAAAGGAGTCTGAAAAATGGGTAAGTTTGATGTTTTTGTCAATATTTGTAGAAGCTGTTTGTGAATGTTATTAAAGTGCTAATTCTTTTACCTAAGACAATTCTGTTGTGGCTTTCATTCACAACAAAAGAAAATAAGAAAAATTGTTAAGTCATATAATTAGTGAAATGGAAAAAAGATGCAAGTTGTAAGATTCATTGTCTTTCAGATTCATCCATTGTCCTTTTACTGAAATTCTTTCTCTTAAGTATAATGGCTATGAAGAGGATGATTGTTGATAAATGTCAGTAGGAACACTGTACTTAGGGATTTGCTCAGAAAAGCCTGATTTAACCTGTGTTGAATTGTTTATGTCTTTACGGCTCTGAAATATCTCTATGTTAGTAAAACAATCAGAAATAAATTGCCAGTATTATAAGAAATCATCACAGTGATAATGTTCATAAGTAAATATATAAATAAGTCTATTAGCTTTCATAGTCTTTGTATGTTACAAGTTTTGAAGTATATCTGGATACCTTTCTCCTCTTCTTTTTCTAGGGTTCCAGCACCACTTCCAAACAAAACTATGAAATAGAGCAGGTGAGTTGCTTTATGTACGATTGTACTGAATTTTTTTTTACTTCTTATGAAAAAGGATTGCAAGGAGGTAGCTGAGTTTTAATTTCTTATTGTTTTAATGTACACTAATACAGGGTGTCCCAAAAAGATTGAAACATGGGGATAGAATTATTTGTGTGTCCAAAAAAAAAAAGAAAACACCATTGTACACAACTTTTTATTTAGTCCTAAACAAGTTTGCGCTATTGAACAGCTTTGGAATTTTAATTTTATATGTTTTGCACCACTGTGACCATTCAGATACAGTGTGGTGCTTTTTAAAACGATATTTGATTTTATCTTGCTGTTTCCATCTTTTCTGGACACCCTGTATATGAAGATTACCATGCATATTTTTGGAGATAACGCATGTTAAATTTTATTGCTGTTATCTTTTCTCATTCGTTTCCTATGTATATTATCAAGACTAAAGCTTAAGCATTGTATTTGGGTGTGAAAGAATTGAAATCAACTGGGAATTTGTCAACCATTGACTCTCAATTAAACCAATATCTATTTTTATAATTTATGTGACATTTTGTAGGAGAAGATGCTTCCAGGGGTTGTGATGGCTAAAGGAGGAGAAGTGTTTGACATGCTTTATCAGCTTACAGAGCTGGAAGAACCCAAGTAAGATAATCTTAGAGTTTTCCTGGACCGGACATGTGTTTTGTCTCTTTTTTATTTCTGCATTTACTTTTTGTTATTTCTTCCTTTACCATTTCTAAAAACAATTTTTGTAATGTGTAGGTATAGAATGCATAAAATATTAAGGATGCTAGTAAATTAAGGTACTGAAATTGAGATTTACTGTTTTTTTACAGAAACATTAAATAAATCTTTAAAAGACTTTAAATATGTTGACATGTTTTTATGTTTTTTAAATGTCCATTATTAACTTTCAATTGTCGTTGATAAAATTTCATCAATTGATATTTAAAAAAGTGTCAGAAGTGAAACTTTTTGTAGAAAGGAAAATTATCTTTCAATTAATCTCATGAAATTTCATCCATCTGATAATCACATTGGAAAATACTGTATGACCTCTGTCATTGGAACTCATCTGGGGTTCCTGACTTCCTGGGGAGATTGTGATTTTGGTGTTCAAAGAAGTAGGAGAAGCGTTAACAGCCATCAGAATCTACGCTGGTTATTGCCCACTTCATTTGCATAAATGTCCATTTGACTGATCACTTTGCAATGGGAAGCTCAGACTGATGGAAGTGGCATCACTGCATGCGAGCCAATGAATATATATCTTTAATTAGTCTGTAGAGGTTTAATAACTCCGTAGCTCTACTCTTCCCCATTCATTTGGACCACTGACCTGGAACATCTGCTGACTTGACAACCTTGTGAGTGTTGGTCTTATGACATACTGGTTGAAATAGGCATGGTAATTGCAGACTTGGGCAATGGTTGCAGCATAGCAAAAGATAGAGTTTATGACACAGCTTTATTATCTACTCTATGACATCTTCGCGGAGCTCATTCTCTTGGATCGTCTCATTCCTTCTTGATACAAGCTGACCATCATTCATTGCAAGAATCTGTAAACTTAGCCCAGGTGTCGGCACAGCACTTTCTTGATTTGTCAGCATCAGGACATTTACTTCTATGTTCGATTTGTTGTCTCATGATACCATACTGACTTAGACATACGTAATCAAGGGGCATTATGGTGAAAATGTGAAAAATTGTACTTGAAATTGCTTTGAAATTAAAAACACTCTTGACAAAATTGTCCCAATTTGCATAGAGATATGAAATATACAGAAAATATTCTGTTCCTGGAATTTCGTCCCAATTTCCTGGGTTTCCTGATTCCCTGGGTCCTAACGGTACTACTATATTAATAACAAATTATTATAATAATGAGAGGGCTCACATGCTTGAGTGGTAGTTTTTGTAGAAATGGAATGTACATTTTATTTATTGTCATGAAATTCCATTCATTGGGAAAGATTTTCCTCTTCAAATTATTTGAAAGAAAATTTTCAAGTAAAAGTTGGTTTTACTTTTAACTGTTATAGTTAAGTTGTGCCTGTTGTTGTTAAAAGTGATTTTCGTTTGTTCTATCCACATCTCATTAACAGAATAACCAAGCGAGTAAGAAAACTTCTGATGCTGATTCCTACTGACCCAGCTGTTTCAGACGCACTTGATTTGATTGGCCAGAAGGTACAATGAAAAAAAATCACACAGATCAAAATGGCCTCTCAAAATGACTTAAGTTTGAATGTATGTTTAACATTATTCGTTATGTCTCATGATTTCTTTGGGAAGATGGGACTGCAACATAACCTCTCCAACGACTGTATATTTCATATTGACAGTTTAAAGACAAGTTTGTGCCATAATTTTTCAACATCTTTTGTTGTTTTTTAGTTGTTGTATATCATACATCTATCATAGTAGTTATGGAAGAATGTAAAATTTTTTTTTGAATGAATAAGATTTCTT
>JAOWAZ010075533.1:0-13446 GCA_028565935.1 Goniobranchus fidelis
ATTTTGCTTTTAAAATTTTTATTATTAATTAAAAAAAATGATTTTTTTACATTAGTTTTTTGTTTCATAATTTTCCTCAAGATCCTTTTTTCCACATAATAATCGTAGCAAGCAATAGCATTGACAAGGATACCCCACCAATTGGAACTAAATATATATATTTATCAAAAAACGAATACGGTAATCCGCTTACAACATAATTTTGTGATTCTAATTCGTTTTTATTTGAATTAGCAATTTTAGTATAAGTATCAGCAGTAACAATAATTTGCACTTGATCACCATCACTCAAATTAGTTGGAATGCTATAAAATGTATCCTTTGTTCCATTTTTGAATGTAACTAAATATTTCAAACTAAGGTTTTGTTTTAAAAATTTTAAAATGTTTTGATCATTTTTAAATGTCCCATGGCCGTTATAGCCTGTGTAATGTAATTGTTCGGGAAATTTAACTTCAATATTTTTTGTAGCGATATAAGGATTAAAATGTAATATTTGACTTTGAGTGCTATCTAAAATCAAAACATTACCAGTTTGAGCAAAAGTTTTAACATATAAGTTTTCATTTTTATTAATTACTTGAGGAGCATTACTTGAATATGATTGCCCATTTAAACTATATTCAAATTTATATAAACTGCCATAATTTTGATTAATAAATTGGAAATTTATTATAAATTCTCCTTTATTATTAGTAGTAATAAATTGCTTTTGATCTACTGTTGTAATTTTTAAAGGATCAATATTATCACCAATTTCATATTTTTTAATTATTCTTTGTAACATATTTTCAGAAAGATAATATAAGGAATTAGGACCAACCTCCACAATCATTTTTAATTGACTATGAGGTTTTAAGATAAGGCCGCTTAAATCATCAATTCAAAATTCGTGGCCCTCATATTCTAATTTGATATTAACTTCTGATGGTCTTTTTATAAAATTATTATTTTCATAAATATATTTTTGATTTTGAGCATTATATTTAAAAATTAATTGTTTAGGAAAATTTACTTCATAAATTTTTTTAAGTCCCGAAACAATATATGGAGTAGTATCGACAAAATCAATTCTTTTACCATCAGGAGCAATTAACCCATAACCTGGTTTTGCATAATAACGCAAAATTAATTGATCGTTATTTTCTAAATCCTTAGGGATATTAAATGTTGGTTCAGAAAAAATATTATTTCGCCCTATTCTAAAGGCCAATGATAAATTATCATTAATATGTGGAAGTGGAAAATTTATCTGAGATTTTTTTTCAAAACCACTAAAACTAAGATTAATCTTAAGAGGATCAGGAGTCTTTACTAGTTGGTAAAGACCACTAACTTGATAATTTTTTTCAACTTCACTTTTACCAATTGAAATATTATCAAAAATAATTTCTTTAAAAATTTGATCACTTGGCGTTAAATAAAATTTAATTTTAATTTGATCACCTTCAGTTAAATTAGTAGGCATTGGCTTAGATGAAGTATCTGAATAAATTTGACTCGTCCCATCCAAACTCTCCACGGTAATTTGGTATTTTATTCCTATTTTCTTCCATGATATGTAATCAAATTCTCTCATAGCTAAGCGGCCATATCCGGAGACATCATATCTATTTTCAAATTTCAAATCTTGTGGTAAAGAAATCTTAATTTTTTCTTTTGTAAGCACATTATATCCTAACTGTATTTTTCAACCAACTTCTTGTCCTATTTTTACTCCAAAAGTATAATTATCATTAGCCTTAATAATAATCTTAAAATAATCATTAAAATCAAATGATAATTTGTTCAATCAATTGTCATCAATAAAATTTTTAAGTGTCATATCAACTTGATTATTAAGTTGTTTAATTTTTCAATTACTATTGTCTGATGAATAAAAAATTGAAACACGAGTATGTTCTTTTAAAATATCTAAATTATTTTTATCAATTGCATCTCAAAGAGCATCAAGTTTAATTCTATTATCATTATCTTTTTGATATATAAATTTTTCTTTTTCAAATTCAGGTGGAAATAAATATGTTTTTAAATCATGAACTGTAAATTCTAGTTTTAGTTCATCATAATATTCGTTTTTATAAAAAATGACCTTTCTTTCTTTGTCACGGGGCAAAATTTTAATTTTAATAACATTATCATTAATTAGAGATGATGGCAAATCAAAAACATAATTGTCATCATTAACCGCCCAAACAACATTTAGTTTGTTATCTAATCAATTTTTGGTAGGGCTAACAACACCCTTACCATTTATTCCTTTAATATTTAGGGTATCCAATGTAATTTCTGGTAATTGAATAACTTCTTTCATATCATTAATCGTTATTAATCAATCTTTCAAATAAAAATAGTTTAAAACAGGTCGACCATCCGAATCTTGAAAACGGTAGTCATTTCTAGCCTCTAATTTAATACTAACTTTATCGCCAATCATTAATGAATCAATAGCCAAGGAATCTAGTTCATCAACATATTTTTTCCTTGTTTGATTTAAATGTTCAACATAAATAATTGTTTTAAAGTGAGGACTTCTTGGAATCTTCATTCTTTTGAAATCCATGTGCACATCACCATCTATCATGTGATTTTTATCAATAAAACCTATCTCTAATGGTTGGTCAACATTTATTTTATGAAAAACACGATCAAGTGTAAATGGAGCAAAATAAAGATTATTTAATTGTTGCTGATTATAATCAATTAATTTATAATTAAATTCACCTGGCTCCTTTGAAATATTTTTAGCAACTAAAATAATTTTATATTGATCGTTTATTTGAACTTTCCACTCTTTATCAAATGTGAAATTAATTTTATATTTTATTTTATTTGGATTGGTTTGATATGTATTAGATAATTTATTTAAATCAAAACTATAAAGCTTATGATCATTTTTTGTCATATTTTGACTAATATCAACAAATTGATTATTACCTTCGCGCTTAAGAAGAATTTTAATTTTAAATAATTTAGAAGCAAATTCAGTTGTTAAATTCAAATCGGAATTAAGATTATAAGAAATTTTTTGTTCATCAAGAGAAATCTTTCAATTATTTAATTTATTCATAGAACTACTATCAGTTTCCAATTTAATTGATAAAGTAGAATTAATATTAATTTGTTTTTGAGTGTATGTTTCATTAGTACTAAGGTGAAAATTATCTTGAATAAGATTAGAAATTTCTACATAATAAGTGGGAGAATAATATTTTTGTTGATAACGAGATGTGTTCAACGGTTCCCTTGAATAATGGCTTTTAGCGCTTACGTATATAAGGTTGAACACACTTTTATAAGTTGATTTGATTGATTTGTAATTTGTAATTGAACCACCTTGATAAGATATTGTGCTTCCGTTAACAAGATTTTCATCAATTTTTAAAGCATATTTTAAAACTCCGTTTTCCATTCTTGCTAATCAGATAATGGAATTATTCTTTCTCATTCACTCTCTTAATAAATCAGAAATAGAAATAGTGGGACTATTGATTGAACCATTAATAGTAATTGAATTACCATTTATGGCTTTAGTTCTAAAAAAAGTTTTTAAATCATTAATTGATGTGAAATAATAATGATCCAAATGACTAAGATCAATAGTCACTTCAATATCATCATAATCTTGTTCGGGATGATCTTTATTTTTATTAAAATCAATTCAAATATTGTGATCATGATTTGGAAGAACACGAATCACAAGTTTACCATCTTGTTTGTAAATTTTATCATCTAAAGTATTATTAATTTCCTGAAATTGGCCATTAATCATACGACCCAATTTCAATCTTCCACGATACTTATCTAGTCTATATAATTGAGGAATTGGTCTTTCTTGTCAACCTTTTCAAGATATCACATCATTACGAAAATCATTTCCTGGGCCGCTATAAATATTAATACCTCTAGGTTGTATTGTTATATCATTTGAAAAAATATTTGAACGACTTATTTTTCCTTGTTTCATTTTTTCTTTAAACGAACTAAAGTCCTTTGCATCAACAAAATAGCGAACTGTTGATGATAAGTTGATAAGAAAACTAATTTTTTCACCTTTTTTAAGATCTGGGAAATATTGATTCAAATGAATTTCATTCATACTAAATCATTTATATTGAAAAATTTCTTTTTGCATAATTTCGCCGTCTTTATTTTTTCTAATAATATAAAGATTAAAATTCTTTCCACCACTAATATTTATATGTTCATTGCCATTTCATGAAGTATATTTTTTCTTTTCATCAGCAATTATTTTTTCAAAAACTTTTTTAACTTTAGTGCCATCTAAAATAATGTCTCCATCATAACCATCTAATATATCATTTGGGAAGATTGGCGCAACTGGTTTGTACATAGGCAAAGTCATATGAACGCCCCCAATTAAGTTACTTACTATATATGTTTTTGTAATTTCCATTCCATTAATTCATTTATTATTAACTTTCAATCCTCATCACACATTTTGGCCTTTTTTTGGCTTAATTGTAATTGTAATTGTATCACCATTTGCAAGCCTAGTGCCATACATAAATTTTTTATATAAAGTATCATAGTTATTATGTAAAGTATTATAAATTGCATCTGTAAAAGATGAAATTGATGAGAACTTTCTAATTAAACGCCCCTTACTATCTATAAATTTTGAAGGCCATGTTATTCTTCTACTTTTTCCATGAGTAACCGTTGAATAATCAGAAGTGTAATAACGTTGATGAAACTCAACCGTTACATCGTATTTATTTGGATCAATATTAAATCTAGAACCATCAAATGTACCATATCCGCTATAACCATCAAAAAGACTAATTTTATCTTTATTATTACTTTGATTTTGTTCTGGTAAAATCGGCTCTTCAATTGCATGATTAATAATAACAATTTCAAATTCTTTAATAATACTACTACTTCCATTAGCAAAATACTTTTTACCACTCTTATCTTTGAAAACAAAAATAATATGATCACCCGTTCTTAAAGAAGGCATCGCCTTTGGGTCTACTTTTCCTTTTTTATTACTTCGTGAATATGTTCCCAAGGAATTGAAGCCTTGAATCATAATCGGATTATTCATTGTCTTTTCAAAAAGTACTTTACCATTTTCAGCAGAGGCTGGAAGATTGTTGTAACCCATAATTGGAAGATATTCACCATTACGCACTAAATAAGTTGAAACAGAAAGATTTGAATTTTCTTGTAAATAGTTTGATAGATTCTCAATTAAGACACCAACTTGGTTATTATCAATTCTAAATTCGTTGACTCCGTTATAACCAAATAATTTTTCAAAAATTTTTGGAATATATGAGGCAGCTATTTCTTGAAGGCCTTTAATTTGATAACTAGCCATAATTACTGCATCGTTATTTAAATTATAATCATTAATTCATGTAAATTTGTTTTTGAAATCTGGTTGAATTGCAATTAAAATCTTATCTCCATTAGTCAAATTCATTTGTCCTAAAAAATCTTTATTAAGATCCCTTATATTAAAAGTAAATTGTGGTAATTTGGTTAAAATAGAATAAGTACTTAATCTTACTTTGTCAACAAAATGATTAGTAGTTAATTTTTGATTAATTTGATTTATTTGGATTTGTCACCTTTGATCTAATTTACTTATTTCACTTTTTGTGTTGTTATAATAAATTTGATTCATTCTATCACTAAATTTGTATAAAGTAACTACATATCCTTTCTTAATTAATCATTTAATTTCTTCATTATCTTTTATATATAATTTTCCTCAGCCTTCTAAACCAGAAGCGACAATATTAGTGGGGGCAATATATGTTTCATAAGCTAATTTTTTATCATTTGTTATAGTACTAGATTTTTGGCTAGCAATAAAACTCATGACAAAATAATTTTTATTATTTTTATAAATTCCTTGCTTAGGACTAATATAAATATTTAATCTTTCACCTGATTTAATTTTTTCTTTGGAAAGATTTTTAATATCTAATTTTCTTTTCACAATAATGAACGAATCATCCTCTTTAATAGAATAAGATATATTATATTTACTAGATAAAGTTAATAATTTAACTAAAAATGGGTCACTTTTTGAAACATGAAAATGACTTTCGTCCGTATTAATAAAAGTGATATGATCAGGGTAATTTGTTGGCCAAGTGAAATTATCATTCCGTTTAATCTTGTTTGCTCCTATAGACACAAGATAAGAATTCAATTTAATTGAACTTCTATTACCAATAAAAATATAATTTTTTTTAGCAAGAAAAGTAATACTAATCTTAGAACCATCCAAAATATATAAATCCTTTAATTGATTAAGAGAAAAAGAGTGTTCCTCTCCAAGATTGGGATCAAAAGCTGAAATTTGAAAATTAACATTATTAGGTAAAAGACTAACAAATGAGCCATCCAAAGATATTTTTCCCTCATCACCCGAAATTTGAATATTTTGATCATTTCATTTAATTTTTTTAATAAATGAAGTATCAATTTCACTTAATTCATTAAGACCAGAGACCTTAAATTTTAAATAAAACTCTTTGCGGTGAACATATTTTCTAGTTAATGAATCAAAAAATAATACTTTAACTCATTCTTTTTCTGTTAAAGTTATTTCTATAATATCATTATTTTTAATATTTAACGCATCTTGATTAAGATATTCAACTTCATTAGTAGTGTTAGGATTAACAACAATTTTAAGATCATGATAGTTGTCGACTAGACTATTATAACTAATGGTTCCATAACCACTAAAATTAGTAATATTAATTGATGATTTTGATTTAATGGGGTTAACATCAAATTTAACAATTTTTTTATGCAACATCAAATCATCTAATTCTTTATAAATAAAAGTCTTCTCATTTGAAAATTTTTCATTAGTAATTTGATACCTTTTATTTGTACCATCACCAATAGCACCACTACCAATAAAATCATCATTAATTTTAAAATGTAATTTTGAAGCCAAATTAATTAAATTATTTTTTGTAAAAAATTGTGGTGACTTTAAAGTTTTTAATCATGAAATAAAAGTACTTGGAGATATTTCATTAGATCCATTAATAAAAAATCTTTTTACTTCATAAGTTTGTAAAAAATTATTTCAAGCCACAATTAAAGAAAAATCAGGATCTTTAACTTCATCTGAAGTTAGACTAATTCAATCATTAGTAATTTTACTCAAAGACATAATAGTTGTCTTATTTTCAATATCATTAATAACTTCATCAATAGTTCTATCACCTTTATAATTAAAACCAAAAATTGCATATCTATTTATTGGTGACTTGCTAGTTTTGCTAATTCTAAAAATTAAATCTTGATTATCAGTAATAGAAAAATTATCAATATTATAAAAAGTTTGCCCACCATCATTCGAAACTTCAACTTTTACATTATTTTGATCAAAGAAAATATTAGAATTAAAAATAAAATAATCACCACTACTTATAATTGACTTAGTTCATGTTTCATTGATTAAACCATAATTAGCTTGAAATCATTGAGCATCATCATTTTTTTTAGAAAATAATTGTCCGTCTCTCTGCGTGCCAATCATTTTTTGAGTTTTAAATAAAGAAGAATCACTATCAACCAAGGATAAATCTATTCGTCTTGGGCCATATGAGTAGTTATCTCTAAAATCATAAGTTTGGTCATTACCATAAAGAATAATTTCAACTCTTTTAATTTTATGAGCTTGATTATCTTTAAACTTAAATTCAATATTAAAAGTAGGATTTTTTGATAAAAAATCTTGACTTTGCTTATTAGTTGCTGATTCAGAAATTCCCGTCAAAGGATATGTGTCTTTGTTATCTTTATTGTTAATTTTGATATCAGTAATTTTAAAAAATGTTGCATAAGAATCTATACTATTACTAACTTTTTTATTTCCTCAAATAAAATCAACTTTAATTGACCATTTATTGCCTTCTTTCTTTCAATAAAATTTAGTTTTAAAAAGTTTATTGCCAGTAGCAGAAACAATTCATTCATTAAAATATGTTGTGTTAAAATGCTCAAAATTAATTTCGTCACCATCTTTTGTTGATTTTTTTAATTTTGTTTTTATTGTAAAATATGAAGCATATATCAAATTATTTTCTTCACCAACAAAACTATCCAAGACATCTTTTCTAGTTCCAGTAAACCAATTGGGATGAAATCCTGTTCGCAAATTGAAGGAAACATCAATATCTTGCTCCTCCTTCTCAAGATTACTAATAATTGTAGCAGTATTAAACAAATTATTCGTTTGATCAGCAAGAAATTTAGTATCAATTAACGAAACATAACTTGAACTTTTAGAATCAAAGTAATATCACATTAACTCTTTATGGTTATTTGCTTCTTTTTCACTAGATAATTTTTGACCACTATATATATTAGGAAAAAAAGCAAATATTTTATCTCGAAAATTAAAATCACCTCCATAAGCTTTGCTTTGAAGATTTTCACTTAATTTACTTAATGAATAATGCGCGTCTAATGATTCAATTGAAGATTGATTAAATTTTTGATAATTTTTTTGATCTTGCACATATCTTTCAATATCATAAATAAAATCAGAAAATTTTATAGCAACATCATCAGTTGTGAAACCAATATTAGAAGTTGGTGGCTTTAAAACATAAGCAACAATTGATCAATAACCATTATCTCCCTTTTGTCATTTAATTTTTACTTTTACATAAGATCTTTTATTGATAGGAGCTGATTTTTTAGCATAAGTTGGGATATTAAATTCTTTAATAACATCACCATTCTTAACTGATGAGTCCAAAGTGGCAATAATATTTGCTAATTGTTTATATCCAGATGCCTTAATCATGCTTTTGATCTCATCCATTTTTCAATATGATGTATCGTATCTTGAGTTATCATATTTTAAATTAAAAGAAAATTCACGAATATCATTAGGATTGTTTAATTTAATATTTTGAACAATATAAATTTTATCTGCATTAAGCTTAATAACATTTTGTTCAGGAACAGAAGCGTATACATCTAAATCATAAAAATACTTATTATAAAATTCATGTTGTGTAGTGTCATTAATAATAATAAACGAGTTTTTAATTAAATAACGTTCATCATATGTTCCTGATTGACCATCATTAAAAGTACCTATAAAATTATCATCGTATCCAGATGGGAAATAAGATTTAGTAACATCATAAGGAATAAGTTGATCATTTTCATCATAAAACTTTAATGATTTAATTTGCTGACTTTGTTTATTATCTACACCACCATAAACTGATATAGTTCCTCATTTAAATTCTCCTAAATCAACAAGTTTAGATGAAATAGTTTCTTCTGAATCACTTATTTGTTTCCATTTCATTTGAGTGCGATTTTTACCAAAAAAGAGAGTTGAACTATCATCATAAATATCAAATAAACCAAAAATATTAGTTCTAGCGCCAGTAAAGCGCTTAATTTCTTGACCTTCATAATTAGTTAGAGAATATTTCATAGCATCTAAATAATTTGAAAATGTTTTTTCAAAATCATTTTCATAAGAATTAGTTACTTTAATTTTTCTTATAACAATGTGTTTTTCGCTATTAAGTGCTTGACCACCAATAAATTGAATATGATCAAGTTCTGTCATTTCATCTAAATTTAAATCTATAGAAACATTTATCGCTTTTTTGAAAAAACCAAATTCAGAGTTTGAATTTTTATCTAAATGAAACATTTCTGATTCACCCGAAGTAGCTTGAAAAATAAAATTTGAATCGTTTTCCCCATTTATATTAACTATTTTTTTAGAAAAAACAACAATTTGTCAATGATTATGATCTTTTTTAAATTGAATTTCTAACTCAACATCACAATTAATATAATCCTTCGTTTTAATTGTTTTAATAACCTGACCATCAGTTGTATTTTCATCTAAAATAGCATTAATAGTTTGATCATTAAATTTGTTATTATAAAAGTATGGACTAAAATATTTTGCTAAACTTTTAGGAGTAGCTGGATGTTTACGATCATATACTAAATTTTCATTTATAATTTGATTTCATGAAATAGATATCTTTTTACTAGTAGCTTGTTCAAGAGTTAAATTATCTAAAATAGTAACATATTGATTTTGCTTTATATTATAATAGTAATTAACATCATCAACTAACGATGAAGCAATTCCGTCATTTTCTTCATAATGAATCGCAGTATTTCTAGCTTGTTTTGGTCCTTCTAGATTGCTCAAAGAAACATCATCATCTTGTAAGAATTTAGTTATCCGATCTCTAGTAGTAGCATTATAAGTTGTTTTAAGTCCATCCTCATTAATTTGAGTTCAATTAGAAATCGTATAATTAGCTAGTGACCCATTAGGTTTTACAAGTTTTAATTCACTTAAAGCCGAGTAATTTGGTAATGATAAATCTAAAGAAATTTTTTTAACTGAACCCAATCCACTTAAATTATCCTTTGTTTTAATAATTTTACTCGTCGTTTCAAATGAAGTATCAAAGTTTGGTATTGGATAATTTATTTGATCTTGTTGTTCAAGTAAATAAGTATATTTAAGAATTTGATTTGAATCAGCGTTATGTAAAATAAATTCTTTTTTGGGAATAAATAACATTTCTATTTTTGAACCTTGTGTCAATCCTCTGATTGATAGTTTTTTTTGATTTAAATTAACTTTATTAAAGTCGGATCATAAATTGTGACCTAATTTATCCATTGCTAAAACACGATAAAATATATCAAAAACATATTTTCCTGTAGATTGATTAATCGGTAAATTAATTAATTTCCAATCAACTATAGTTTGATTTGAAGAAACATCACTTCCATAGGCATAACTTCTAATAGCTTGATCAATATTCCTATTAGGAGATCAAGAAATTTTTCACTTATTTTGATTAACATTGATATTTTGTTTATTTTCTACAACTATTGTATTATTTTTTGGAACCTTTAAAATTCGATTTTTAAAGGAATCGCTTCTACTACTCAATTTTAAATTAGCAAAAAGCATGCCTAACGAATCAATTTCTTGATTTAAAAGGTCTGTTTTAATGTAAAAATATTTAATTTTCTCACCAACATGTGCTTGAATTCAACCATAATTAAAACTAAAAAATGTACTATTTGACATTTTGGGAATCGTTTTCAATGATTGATCCGAATTCAAAATATCTAAATTATCATCTTTAACTAATAAAGTTACATAATCTTGTGGTGCATCAATAGAAATCACGCTAACAAGATTATTGTTAGTAAATTCAATTGTTTTATTTTGCTCTAAAATACCCACTTTTGTGTTATTTGTTTCTTGATCATTTTCTAAATTTCAAATTCGGACATAAGAATCGTATTCCCCACCCACATATAAGCCATTGCGTAAATCTGAAGCCAAAGAATTCAATGGGTAATAATTATTATTTGAGGAATTAGTTGTTTTTGACTCTTTAAATCCATATCATACTCGCGACTTGCTAGCATTACCTTGTTTTGCAAAATATTTATTTTTCGATGATTTTGATCCTTGTAAGTCTGCCTGAGCAAGTTTTCACTTGTCGCTTGTTGCAAAGGGTTGAGAATTAAAAAGTGTCTTAGAAAAAGTTTGATTTTTTTGTAAAAAGTCTTTATCGCCTACACTTGTTCAAAATGAAACACCATTATCTTTTTTAACTATTAATTTTTCAATCCCGAATTGGCCAATATTGTCATCAAATAATTTTAAAATTCTTTGAGAATTATCTAAATAGATTTTTGTATCCTTATTTTCTGTTGGTGCCATCCAAATTTCAATTCGATCTAAAATTGCATCTGAACTTAAATTAAATTTTAATGTAACCCCGCCTAAAGTCTTATTAATGATATCATTATTTAAAACTAAAGTATCATGCTTAAAAGCAACTCATCCCTTCTCGCTACTTTCTGAAGTTAATTCTTTTTTTAATGATGATGATAGATTTACAAGTGAAGTGCTTCAAAAGTCTTTACTATCATTTTTAAAAGCATCATTATTAATTCGTGGTGAATATTTATTATCTTGCAATGCTTTTTCAACTAAACTATACGTGTTATTTTTAAATGTTTGCGAATTATTAGATGTTTTAGACAAATAATCTTCTGAGGCCAATTTATACCTAGTTTTGCCAAAGTTCACAATAGGAACAGAGGAATTATCACGATCTATAGTTCATGGAATTTGATTATCATAAATATCAATAAAATGAATTTCGGAAATAGCAGTGTTTGTGGCAGTTGCATGCAACTTCTCCATCGTAATTGAAGAAACAACACCTAAGTTTTTAAGAGATTTTTGAGTTTTAATTCCTTGATATGAAATCTTTTGCACTTGTGGATCATAATACTTATGATAATTTTGATCATTTCTTTGGTCAGTATAAATATTTTTAAGATCCACATCATTTTGCGTGGTTTGTGTAGGGGTAGCAATTTGCGAATTTACACTTGTTGAATTTGCTTGCGAGACATTAGTCAAACTGTCGCTTGTTTGGTTTGATTTATTCATTAAGTCAATAACTTTATTATTAAAAGCTAGCATGTTATTTGGACCTAATGAAATAGACGAACCAAAAAGTGGTGATATTTGTAAAATTGCAAATGCGCTAATCACTCAATTTAGTTTTAACATTTTTCTAACATATCAAGATTTACTCATATATTAATATTGTATCATATTGAATAAAAATAATAATATAATTAACATTGTTAATTCTTATTACCTTAATGGTTTCATCTTGCCTTATGCTAATAGCCAGAAGTTCTACCGCCAAGATGAAGATCAGGGGTGAAATAGGACATGCTTCGTGAACTCCCCTTTGCATTTCAAAATCTTTTGAGATATGGCCATCATTTTTAAGACATGCTAGTCTTTCACTTAGAATTATCACTACCCAATGACACAATGTTTTACCAAAACCAACTTTTTAAAGGCTTCCAAAACGATTGCTTAAGACATGGTGTCAAGTGCTTTCCTATAGTCTATTGCAAGAAGTAATGATGTTGATAAACAAAGCTTTTCATGTTCAATTAAGTCATCTATTTCCCTTAGTAATTGGGCTATATTTCTGCCTCTGATGAATCCTATTTGATTTTGACTGACAATACTATCAATTACTAAATTTAACCTTGAAGCTAAAGTTTTTGTCAATATTTTGTAATCAACATTCGTTAAAGTAATAGGTCTCCAGTTGGAAATATCATCGCTGTCTAATAATTTGCCTTCATGTAACAGAGTGATAACCCCTTTCCGTTGTGTAAAAGTCAACTTTCTTACCGCAAAACTAAACTGATAACACCTCAAAAGAAGATCCTTTATTTTGCTAAAAAAAAAACCAAAACAAAAAACACACACACAAAAAAAACAACTTTATAAAATTTAACTGGAATTCCATCAGTACCCGGAGCCGAGCCATTTTCACTGCTTATAAAATTTCCGTTGCAGTAATATCTGCACAAAATTCT